>VBRH01000632.1:0-14737 GCA_014578085.1 Cardamine resedifolia | reverse complement strand
AAAAAAAAAAAAAAAAAGTGTGGCAACTAAAGAGAGAGGGGAAAATAAGGAAATTAGAGGAGAGAAGTCGTATAGACCATACAATAGACACAAGTATATCTCCTATACTCTTCCTCCTCCTTGCTCCTCTGCGTCAATGGCGTCCTTCAATTCATTCCCAATTCCCAAACAGGTGTGTGCATAGTATATGTTTTTACATCCATCTATATAGACGCGCTTGTGTTCACTCTCGAGCTGATTTATAGTTTTTGTTTTGGATTTCGGATGTTAGATTGTTGGTTCTTCTTCTTCTTCGTCGTCTTCGTCTGCTTCTCGGCCACGTATCTTGGTGCGATCGAGTACGGCGTCGTCGTCCATGAGCTCAACCAATAGTACGCTGGTAACTATAACAGTAGCTCGATGATGCTTCTTTATTCTTCTCCTTCTCTTCATTTCAAACTGAAATTATGACTGCGAAATTTCATATGGATCAGGTCTTTGTACCTCCACATCCTTTGATCAAACATTGGCTCTCTCTATTGAGATCTGAGCAAACTTCTTTCCCCATTTTCGGTCAGTACTCTCCCAACTCGCTAAGATTTCGATTTCGTCGCTCTTGTGATCAATTTTGCAATGTTTATCCCTCTGTGCTTGCTTAATCCTGATTTTTCACTGGACCAACTAATTGATCAAAATGATGAACAATTCTTTCAGTCATTTTCCATAGTTTTGACATTGTTGGATGACTTTCTCTGTTACTTGATGCTTCAGTTAGAATTCCGGTGAATTCTTTGGTTGCAACGAGGTGGTCCTTTCTATCCTCTGTTAAAGAGGAAAGCAGATTTTATCAGACAGATTCTCTAAAAGCATGTGGATGCGCATCTGCAGCTCCTTACACTGCAGGAAACAATGTGCATGTAAAGCTCAAAGACGCAAAGGTATGCATTGAAGTTCACTGCAGGTGGATATTATTTTCACACTTGCTCATTCTGTTTTCATGTTAAGAATTCTTTGCCTTGGTATTCATTTTTTTTCAGGAAAATATTGGTGTGGGTTTAGTTGGAGAACAAATTTCTTCTGCAGAAAAGTCCTATTTATCTCGTAGCATGTTGCAATACAATTTACTAGCAAAGAACCTTTTGGCACTAGAAGAAACTTTTGTTGCCTTGGACTCTTTAAGAATGGAAAGAGATATAATGTTGCAAATGGGTAAGCTGGGGGCTGCTGAGTTATTCAAAACCCGTCTATCTAGGTTCCGTGGTTCTTCCGTCACTTCATGCTTATCTGACTCATCCGAGGTGGTGAGTACTACAGTGAAACAGCAAGCCTTTGTATCCTCAAGAAGAAAATTACAAAAGAAAGCAAGAAGGTCGAGTGTGACAACTGAGAATGGTGATCAGGGTTCTTTGCCAATCAGTTCAAGAAGCACATGGAACAATATTGGTGTCCCTAAAGTGAGAAGACCATCAAAATATAGAAAGAAAAGAGAGAGGATCTCTAGAAACGAAGCTGAGATGTCAACAGGAGTCAAGGTTCAGTGTGAAATCTTCCTGTAACTGTTTTTTTTTCTTCCTTTTTTTTCACTTTTAGTTAACAAGAAATTCTTATGACACTCTCATGTTTCCTCTGAAGATAGTGGCGGACATGGAGAGAATCAGAACGCAACTGGAAGAAGAAAGTGGTAAGGTAGCGAGTTTGAGTTGTTGGGCTGAAGCAGTAGGGATGAACGAGAAACTTCTGATGCGCAATCTACATTACGGTTGGTACTGTAGAGATGAACTGTTGAAAAGCACCCGTTCTTTGGTTCTCTTCCTTGCAAGAAATTATCGTGGATTGGGAATCGCCCACGAAGATTTAATTCAGGTTCATCTTCTCTCCCTTAGAATTGTATTTAGAGTCTTGCAAAAGTTTGATCTTCCCTTAGTTTATGAATATGAAAAGAACAGATAGGAAACTTCTGACTTGGTACACAAATGATGAATCTTTTCCAGTGGGAAGTTTTAAAACTGTGATTGCAGTTTCTTTTGTTCTAATGCTCTTACTTGTGGGGTTTTCAGGCAGGGTATGTGGGAGTGTTACAAGGAGCAGAGAGGTTTGATCACACAAGGGGTTACAAGTTTTCGACATATGTGCAGTATTGGATAAGAAAATCGATGTCTATGATGGTGTCACGGCATGCAAGAGGCGTCCATATTCCTGTTAGTGCATTTTGATTTTCAACTTTCTTTTCTTTCTTATCTAAATTTTATCTCATTTTCAACAATGCCAAAGGATCTCACTTGTGTTCCCTTATCGTTTATGTTCGTTTGGCAGTCGTCTGTAATCCGAACTATCAATCAGATACAAAAGGCTCGTAAGACCTTGAAAACCAGCCACGGCATTAAATATCCGGCGGATGAGGAAATTTCGAAAATAACAAGTCTCTCGGTGAAGAAGATTCGAGCGGCTAACCAATGCCTAAAAGTGGTTGGTTCAATTGACAAGAAAGTCGGGGATTGCTTTACTACAAAATTCCTGGTATGTCATTTTGGACCATAATGTGCAGAAACTATGGATTTTTAGCAATTCATGTAGCGGTGAGGATTCACCTTTGTTCGGTTTAGTTTTGTTCAGTCTTTGGTTTTGAAAAAAGCATATCGAACAAAGGACCAAGATTACACTAAATTTAGTTTTTGAGACTCAAGTGTGTTTGTCCTTTCTGCAGGAATTTACACCGGATACAACGATGGAGAGTCCAGAGGAGGCTGTGATGAGACAGAGCGCAAGGAGAGACATACATGAGCTTCTAGAAGGGCTAGAGCCAAGAGAGAAGCAAGTGATGGTTCTACGTTATGGTCTTCATGACTACAGGCCCAAGTCCCTAGAAGAGATTGGGAAGCTTCTTAAGGTTAGCAAAGAATGGATACGGAGGATCGAACGGGGAGCAATGGCTAAACTGAGAGACCAACCCATAGCCGACAACCTCATATATTATTTGAATCAGTGAGAAAGATAGAGATTTTTTGGAAGCAGTGGCTTTTTATGTCTTCTGTGTTAATGTGATGGTGTATTATTGTGTGTTTATAATAACATTGGAGATCTCTCCAGTGTTAAAGTTATGTATATGTCCTGTAAACTTATATCATAGAGAAAAAAGTAAAGAGATTTTTACCCAAAGTGGGAATAGCTTGATTTACTCAGTTTGGTTTTCTCCTGATAAAAAAAAGCCCAATGGGCCGTAATAAGTAGTAGACCCAGAGTTGTTCGGTATAGTAATAGTAGTTAGTAACGGCCGGTTTATCTTTCGCCCGATCGTCTTTGTAAAATTGAGTACCAGATTTCGAACATCATCAAAAATGGCGTGCTCAATTAGCAACACTTTCAGGTGTTGTTGTTCTGAAACGCTGCGTTTTGTTCCCCGACAAGAACAATGCGGCCGCCTAAACCCTAATCCTTCCTCTCTCCTCTCCTTTAATTCCTCCCCAATTCTCGCTCAGGTAACGAGTATATATATTTTATTTCCAAAGCACACTTTTCGAGTGAACCATACATGCAAAACTGATATTGATTTCGAATTTCGGATTATTATTATAGAATTTCGGTGCTTCTTGTTCCTCTATTCTCCGGCGGAATATTCGAGGCAGAACAAAAATGGCGGCGTCAGAGGGGTCTATCAACGGAAGCAATAGGATGCTGGTAAAAACTCTCGTATTGATTATATATTTTGGAGTTTTTTTTTTTAATTTGTTTATTTGAAAGTGAAAGATTTGTGTTGAGTTTGGTTTTCAGGTCTTCGTGCCACCACATCCTTTGATCAAACATTGGATCTCTGTTCTGAGAAATGAACAAACTCCTTGTCCCATTTTCAGTGAGTTGATAAGATTTTAGTGAACAATCTTTAGTTGTGTTATCTGCTCGATTGCGTTCTTCAGCTATAAGTCTGTGTTGCTCTTTACAGAATTTTGAGTCTTTTAAAAAGCATTCTTTTTTATAATTATGTTAGGGAATGCAATAGCTGAATTAGGGAGACTACTGATGTATGAAGCAGCACGAGAGTGGTTGGTGCGTTATGTTTTAGACAAAGTTTCACTTTTTTTTTGTTTTTTTCTTGAATTTGTTCTCTCTGCTTAATTGTTTCTTGATTTTTTTTTTGTCTATGTGGTGAAAGCCAACGGTTGTTGGAGAAATAATGTCTCCATTGGGAGCTGCTTCTGTTGAATTCATTGATCCTAGAGAGCCTATAGCGGTTTGTCTACCCACTCTAACTCTTTGTTGTTGTCTATATTTTTCTTCTCAACCCAAAAATTAAACATATCTTATTTTTGGTTTTTTATGTTCTGTGTAGGTTGTTCCGATATTAAGAGCTGGTCTTGCTCTTGCGGAACATGCATCCTCAGTTTTGCCTGCTAATAAAATATATCATTTAGGTTAGTAGTCTCATCTCTTTCATGAAGATAGGTTGTCAAAGTAAAGACTTTTTATCTAATAGCTTATGATATTCTTTTTGCCAGGAATAAGTCGGGATGAGAAAACACTTTTGCCTTCGGTGTATCTTAACAAGTAAGAACTTCTCTGCAGCAATATGTTAGTTACTCAAGTGTTCACAATAACAGCTTCGATACATCTTCTTTAGGTTGCCTGATGAATTCCCCAAGAATTCGAGAGTATTTTTGGTCGACCCAATGATTGCCACAGGTAAGGAAGTCTTATCAATTTTTGTAATGTTTTAGCCACCTCCTAACTAGATGTGTAATTAGGATTTGATGTGTCAAATGTTTCATAGCTAGAGCCTAGAAGCAAAGGTTTAGTAACAACTTGGTTTACTCTATGCTTCAAAACACGGATTTATTTGTATTTCAGGCGGTACCATAATTGCGGCGATGGATCTATTGAAGGAACGTGGTTTGTCTGTTCAGCAAATCAAAGTGGTAAGCATATCTATAGGAAACAGCTTTTCTCAGAATATCCTTATTTAAAGTATTTTGGTTTTTCCGGGTATCTCCCTGAGTACAGATTTGTGCGTGTACTGCACCTCCCGCACTATCGAAGCTTAATGAGAAATTCCCCGGGTATGAATATCAAAAGATCAACTCTTAACTTGTTTGACATTTTGTTTAACTCTTTACTAAACTGAATGGTTACTGTATGCAACACTTCAGGCTTCATGTATATGCTGGAATTATCGATCCCCAAGTCAATGAAAAAGGGTAAGTCAGATATGAAAATTCACGCATTCGTTATTGGGTTCTTGGCTTTGTGAAGAAAACTAGTGATTAAATTTTTAATATGTCCTTATAGGTTCATAATCCCTGGGCTTGGAGATGCTGGAGACCGCAGTTTCGGGACAGAGACCCATTTGGGTTAAGCTTTTGATGAAGTGATGTTTGTGTGAGGTCTTTAAATTTTACAGTCACAATCATTAGACTAATGATGTATTTGATGTCGCTATATGTATCTGTAGCATGTGAAAACAAATGTCTACAAAACTAGTTTTTGAATCATTTGTGCGAGAAAGTTTGAACAATTCATCCAGATGAATCAATCTTTTTTATCTTTTTATATCTTCAATTGATTCCGACGAGTCTGATAGCAGCATAAAAGTATATACAAATACGCCGGTTTACAAAGAACTGTCGGTTTAATTCTGGTTCAACGAAGTTGGTAGTTCGGTACGATTTATTTTTATAAACCCGCTCTAATTGGATTGGTTATTTTAGAACATCGGTCTTCAGCTCAAAACATGAAGGGTATAATAGTCATTAAGATCTATCGTGAAATTAACCCTAAGAGCTCGCTACTATATAAAGCATAAACATTATTTGTTCTCTTCTCCGTCGCCGCGAAACAGCACTCAGATTCTTCTTCCTACGCAGGTGATAATTTCTGCTTAGGCTCTTAATCTCATTCTTTTAGTTATCTTCATACCTTTTTATGCAATTAATCTTTCTATGTTGTGCTATTAATTTAGGTTTTGATTTCAGAATTTACTTTTTCGTTGTGCCTATTTTTTGTATAGAGAATATGAACAATTATTCTTGATTAGCTATAGCTTGATGAATATCTCTTCATTGCCAATATTTTACTGCTCATGAGATTAATTTTTCTTTTTGTTTATCGGCGCAGGTCATTATTTTTGTTTCAAGCTAAATTTTCAAGATGCAGAACGAAGAAGGTCAGATCACAGAGCTCTACATTCCCAGAAAATGGTATATCATCTTTCTTTCTTTTTTGGTTCTCTGTTGATTAATGTTAAGCTAATTTGTCTTAATTAATAACTATACTGATTCGTTTTAATTGTGTGGTTGTAATTTTGCTCAGCTCGGCCACCAACAGATTGATCACATCAAAGGATCATGCTTCAGTTCAGCTTAACATTGGCCATCTTGATGCTGATGGAATCTACAACGGCCAATACTCCACCTTTGCTCTCTGCGGATTTGTTCGAGCTCAGGTTTGTGAATTAATCAATGGTTTTGCATTTGTTATAACAAAGTTGATGCTTGTATTTGTCTATTGACGTTTTGATTGAATCTGCAGGGAGACGCAGACAGTGGCATAGACAGGCTCTGGCTGAAGAAGAAGCTTGAAACCAAACAACAGTGAGAGACAAAAAGTCGAAAGCTCTGCCTCTTGCTTGTCTTTTTTTCTTTTTGGTTTCGATGTATTAGCAGTGTTGGCTTCGTCATTGAATTGAAAAATGTCAGTTTCTCTACATTCGAATTCATGTTATGGATTTTCTTCTTTATGAAAGATAATTATTAGATTTTGATGCCAATGGAATCAGATTCTTATTATCTTCAGTCCAATTTTGTTCGATTTTTCTTTCAATAAAATATATTGTCATCAACCCACTTAGCTTAGTTATCTGCAAAATACTTGTTATTGAAAATTCGAATTGTTTTTCACATTATTACCCTCGTTAAAAGCATAAAACAGTGGAAAATAGTTTTCTCCATCTTCAAAGGAAAATGGATAAACTTGGAAATTCAATAAAAGACCTATTTTGATTTACTATATCTCACCATCCCAAAGCTCTTCAAGTGTCTTATAAGGACTCAGCGTCTCATGAACAAACGACGTCCCTTGGACTAACCTAGCCTGCACAGTGAATATTCAAATAGCAACGCCAAAAATCATAATGATGCTTTAGACTTCTCATAGATTTGGAAATTAGCAGAAATGTGTGGTTAATAGTTTTTACTTGCCTGTTCTATCTTCGAAAACTTGTCAAACATTTCTTCTGGGATTGACCATCCCATTACATCAAAATTCTCTCTGATTCTTCCTTCACTTGTGCTTTTGGGAAGTACACTATGACCCATTTGAAGTCCCCATCGAAGCGCGGTTTGTGCAGGAGACTTTCCGAGTTCTTTAGCAACCATTTCCAGAACCGGACTCTTTAAAACATTAGCCTTCACCCATGTTGTTCCTGGAGAACCCAATGGCGAATATCCCTGCCACAATCAAAATTTACAAAGTGTAATTAACATGAAATTCTGATTCTTGTTAATGTTAGTGTTTTCAAAACTTACTGACAAGTGGATCCCTTTGAACTTGCAGAAGTCATGTAGCTTATGTTGTTGCCATGAAGGATGGCATTCCACCTGGTTTACAGCTGGAGGAACACGAGCAACCTCCACAAGATCTGATAGTTTCTTTGTAGAGAAATTACTTACGCCAATGGCTCGTGCCTTGCCTGAATCATACAGTGCTTCCATTGCTTTCCATGTGCTAGGAATATCGATAGGCATAAGATTCTCAGGCTTAAAGTCAACAGTGCCTTTCTTCAACCGAACAGGCCAATGCATCTTGAATAAAAGATCAAATGAAACCAATCGAAGTATAAGCAAAGCGTAATTAGAGTTTCACATCCAAAGATCCAACTGGTTCTGTAAGGACCAATTCAAGCTAGATATCGAAGAAAGGAACACATCTATAAAAGTGTTGGAATAATAAAATTAGGTTTTGATCAAAGGAGTTATGCTTACAAGATACAGATCGACGTAATCAAGCTGCAGATCCTGTAGAGTTTTGTTCAATGCCTCCTCCACATCCGGAGGGTCGAGATCAGTCAACCTGTCAAGCCATGGCATAATTTGTAAGTTTAGAGGCTAAGCAGACTAGAAGGAAACAGAAGTAAAAGATATGTAATGAACAAAAAATACCAGATTTTTGATGTGATGAACAGCTTCTTACGCTTCACTACGCCATCTTCAAACAACTTCTTCAGCACTTTCCCAATCTGCAGGTTAATTTTTGTTTTCAATATCTCCATCGAAAACATGAGGGATATACAAAATTCGATCACGTGTTAATTCAAGCAGTCAAGAAGACAATAGGAACATAAATCGCCATCACAGATGCATAGTTAGGAAGATATAAAATTTAGATCAGTGAGCTATAGAATATGTTTACCTCAACTTCATTGCCATATCTTGAAGCACAATCAATATGTTGATAGCCAATCTGCATAACGAAATGATGTTTCAATTCTTCTACTATTGAAATGAATCTCCAAATTCAATCCCTAAATCAACCAATAATAATGAGGATCTGACATCTAACCCAAGACCTCTATGGATCAGTCAAATTCACAGACGAACCTTCACAGCGGCGGCGACGGCGTCTCCAACGACACCAGGAGCAGCTTGCCATGTCCCGAGACCGACCGATGGGATCTTTGCTCCGGTGTTGAGGTCGAAGAATCCGATTTCGTTCGCCATTTTCAGAGCTTTAGGAGTGCGATTTAGATCTTGTGAACCTCTTAGGGAAGGCGGAGGAAGAGCGGGAAAATCGCTGCAGTTTTATTCCTACAAATGGCTAGATTACTAACACGTGGATGTATCCAAACGGTTCATCAAGCTAGTAATTACGTTTGACCAAAAAAAACAAAAAAATTAATTAATTTAAACGAAAAATAAAATTGTCGGCCACGTCGGACGCTTCCTCTCAGTCCACTAAAAGGTGGAAATGTCAAAAGGAGAAAGAGGAAGAAGCTTATAATCGAATCTAAGCAATTTTGGGAAAATTCTGTTTCTAGCTGACTCTATCATCTTCCTGGTTTCTTCTTAGCTATGAACTTCCTCTGCATTTTCTATTTTCCCCGCCAAAATTGCTTCTGAAGCAAATGTAGCTTTTTAATTGCGAAACTAGGGTTTTTTTTTTTGTAGTTCCTCTATTTTGTTCCTCTTTCCTCTTTCCTCTCTGATTTTATCGAAATTCCTGGGCTGGGAAGACAAAATCGACTGGTTTTACATTGAGATGAAGAAACTTTTCGGAGGTCCGGGAACTGTGTGTGGTCTATTACTGAGAATCGGGCAATGTGCTTCAGCTGCTGCATCCATTGGCGTTATGGTCTCTGCAACTGAGTTCTCTATTCACACTGCTTTTTGGTAAGATTCAAGTGTTGATTTATTTTCTGTTTTTTCTCGATTAGATTTCGGATTTCTTTTGGGTATGCTGCGGATTTAGTAATGGAAGTTTTCTACAATATTTGGTGTAAGTCTACTTGTTTTGTTTTCAGCTACTTGATTGCAGCAATGGGTCTTCAATTGCTATGGAGCTTTGGTTTGGCATGTCTCGATGTTTATGCTTTAAGGAGCAAAAAAGATCTTCAAAACCCAATCTTGGTTAGCTTATTCGTCGTTGGTGATTGGGTATGTACCACTTTTTATGCTTCTTTTTTTTCCCTTTAATTCAATGTTCTTGGTATGATATTTTTGAAGGATTGAATTGTCTTCTTGTTTTCAGGTGACTGCAATGTTATCTCTAGCAGCTGCATGTTCGTCAGCAGGAGTTGTAGTTTTATATGCCAAAGATCTTAAGTATTGCCAAGCTCACGGCTTATATCCATGTCTTAGGTATCAAGTAGCTGTAGTGCTTTCTTTCGTCACTTGGATTCAAATTGCTGTTTCTTCTCATGTTACATTTTGGATCTTAGCCTCTGTTTAGTAGTCTTGTAATGTTGAGACATCTTGTAGCTTTGAGAACATAAACAATCTGCTTTTAATCAAATCCATCAATGTTTCTTTTGAAATCATAGCTAATTATACTATTACAGAGAAATATTACTTAAAAGACTCATCAACATGTTATAGAGCACTAGAATCAAAGTTATTACCTTGGTCACAATGATTGATGCTTTAGTACCATTGAAATTCTATAATCTAACACAACAGATATTTGCAAATATTTGAATACGAGCAAACAAGTATTAATCACAACTCTTTGATTCGTTTTTCAAAACCTCTCTTCTGATTGGGAAACACACATCTTTGGACACTTTATCAAAATGAGAAAGAAACTCGATAACATCATTTGACACAATGCATCATAATAAGCATCTTAAATGTTCATAATGATAAGAAGAAAGAACATGTACTATCCGTTTTGATACGAGTGATATACACCAGACCCTTATGCTAAAACATGGATCCTCTCCACACTGGACGAGTTTGGTTATGTTATGTCTCATACCATGTCCTTATCAACGGAGAAGCAAAAGGAAACATAACCTCTGTTTCTACATGATAAAAATTAAAACTTGGAACACAATAAATTTTGAATAGTGATCAAATTTTCTACAAAGTAGTTTTGCTAATATTTTGAATCCTGATTCCATCACTAAGCAAATGCTCTGACCAAGACTGCAGCGAACGACATGACTTCTTGTTTTAATCTTTGCCAATCTAAAATTCCAACTGTATTTACAAGATTCTTCCATACCAAACATTATTATCCCTAATAAAAAAACATCAGACAGGGAAGATTGAAGAAGAAAATACATACAGCAAAAAGCCTGTATGTATAGCTTTTGTCAAACCTATAAGCATCTCATTTCACAATGCTAAAACCCGAAAATGTGTACTGAGGATCTGGTGATTGGTTGGGAGAACTCAAGTGGGTGGGCCAGCCAGTAGTAATGTATGCCACCATCCACACGCCACTTTTTTCACCGGGCAGCTATCGAGCTGGACTTGTGTAGGAATGTTCCGGTCAATCGTGTCCCCTAGACCCAGCTGTTTCGTAACAAAAGGGATGCATAAATGAGATCCCATCTTGACGACAAAAAAAAAAATGAGATGCTATCTATACAAATACATAACCAAATGGAACAACCAAAACAGGAACGACACTGCACCTGTCCGTATTTGTTCCATCCCCAGCATAGCAACTGACCATCTTCTACAGAAACAAAAATTGCAGTGTGGATAAGCAAAACAGAGCGAATACATTCAGTACCGTGAACTAAACTTAAAGGGAGCATCGACATCAAGCATATATCATAGAAAGCAAAGTGTTTCACAAACATGTTATATGTTTTAAGAAGGAAGGAGATAATTTTTTCTCCCTTTAAAGAGAGACCACATATTAAAACTGAAAACAATGCAAAAGGAGACCTGAAGCCAAGTTGCAGCATCTCACAAGCAAGGGCTCTTTAGTATCTTCTCGTTAGAAAACAACTGAAGACAAATGTCAAGTTGCTAGGGCTCAGTTCGGTTTGGAGAGGTCCCTTTCTGCCATTAACATTTGAAAAACCATACCTGCCAAAACCGCACTATGCCGAGCGCCGCAACTAACTGCTTTTGCATGTTTGCCCTCCAAATTCTGGCCATCCAGCAACCTCGGAATCGTCTAAATCAGAAGAGGGATGATACAATACTTGAGTAAACCAGATGTTTCAGTTCATGAATTGCACAATTCTGCATGCAAAAGTCGCTAATTCTTTTATCACAAGAGATATTACCTCAGCATGATCAGTGCCTGTTCCCAGTTGCCCAAATTGGTTTCCACCAAATGCATACACTTTACCATCACTAGAGATGCAAATAGTATGCCACAATCCAGCAGCTACGCTTTCCATCAGAACATTCTGCACTGATGACACCTCCATAGGCCTTAACTGATCATTTGTGTTTCCGTTGCCACACTAAATACCAAGAAAACTGTCGGGTTAGCACAAGTACATGGATAAGCCAAACAGAGAGTATTTAAAGACAAAAGCTCCATCAGTTAGCAAATCAGACAAAGATTCATAATCTGTAAGACATTCACCTGTCCGTAGAGTCCCCAGCCAAAAGTTATTAACCCTCCAGAATCTGCAACTAGGAAGGACGACAAACCATCACATTTCTAAACATGTCCTGCATACTAATCTGAGAAATACATCAACTGAAAAGTAAACAAACCAGTTGGATCAGTACTGTGCAGAGGAACAACTTAGAGAGAAAATTGACCTGTAATTGCTGCGCTGTGACGCCCTCCACAAGAAATACCCTTTATATACCGACCAGGAACAGTTGAAGCTTGAGTAGATGTCGTTGCTGTCCCTTGATGTATAAGGAAAGACCTTTCTTTTCCAAACCCAGTAGATTCAAGGCAAGGTATTAGATGAGGAGACGACACCATTTTAATCCGGGAACCCAGTCCTAATTGCCCTTCTCCTCCATATCCCCAACCCCAAACCTGTCCAGTATCTGAAACTTCCGCAAAAACAGGACTATATAATGTAATCATCATCAAATGAATCTTCAGGTCGCACATAACCTACAAAAATACATGCTGCAACTACAAGGAAGCAGCTTCATCTCGGATTGTAAAGACGTCGTTATTCAACTTCACCTGACAATGCAAGAGTATGCCGACCACCAGTAGCAACACTGGTAATCCTCACTCCAAGGCCAACACTAACAATTGAAGGTGTTGTAGCAAAGAAATCCTCTCTAGATGTAAGGCCTTCTGCTTCATCTTTGGAAGTTGAAACCCGCCTCCGCTTCTCCCCTACCTTTTGGTTCTCACTCTGTAGTGTCATAACACTGGGTGCATTTGAACCTTGTGACGGTTGACTCACAATCACAATCGAGAACATACCATATCCCTCAATGATAAATAAATAACAGCTCTAAAACCAAAGATATCCCAACCCATCTCACCTTGCTCACTCGAGCCACTCTGTTGCTTCCCAATAGGATCCTTTGATGGAATGCATTCCTTCCAACCCCAAGTAAATGCTTCACCAGTCTCTGCACACACCAACACACAGGTCTTCAGAAAAAAAGACATAATTACACGTATCATTTGCAAAAATAATGCTAAATTACCTGTAACAACCGCACAATGAGCCCATCCTGCAGAAGCCTGTACGACTGGAGCCTCCGTGGGAAGAGGAAACGGCTCTGGAGTTTCCTAAAACCAATCATATTCAAGAAAAGACAATAATGGAATCAATTCCGTAACAAAAAAGGTTAGAAGAAGAAACAAGAATCCATAATCTTAACAATTTTACCCCATGCTTTCCAGAAGCCACATAGCTCTGTCCTTCATCATCAGAAGAGCCCCAAGTTATAAGCTTCCCCTTCTCTAAACCCCAATAAAAAACTAAATTAGTAAATCCAAAAAAAAAACATAGCTTTTGTAAAACCAAGCTTAATCCAACCTGAAATAGCCATAGCGAATCCACAACCACCACCACATACATCTTTCCATGAATCACCGCCGTGAACAGCCGCCGGTAACCGTACGGGAACAGGAGAGAGAATAGGGGATTTCTCCGGCGAAGCTCCTGGTAAGTAACCGGACATGTAAACTACAGTCGTTTTACATTCCCCAATCGGAACTTTTCCTCCATTGTTATCATTCATTGCAGAGATTCTTACGAAACCAAAATCACCATAAAAACAAACACTAAGGATGATCTGCGTTTCACTTTACACAGCAAATTCGCGTTTTCAAAGGATCGATAAACGGAGAAACAAAGAGAAGAAGTTTACTCAATTGAGAGTGGGAGAATCAATTACGGGGATTTAGGGAGTGCCACATCGGATGCCACGTTTTTTTAGTAACACGTGGCATGATCTGGACCGCGTTTCTTTATTTTTTTCTTATAATAACTAAAATGTTGAGAAGTTTCTGGAAGCAAAATACCATCCTCGAATTTTGAAGCTTTCTTTTTCTCACTGATCCGACGCGTGCTTACAAATATTCTTTTTTATTTTATTTTATTCCTGCGCTATCAGCTGCCATGCCATTATAACCTCATTTAATTAGTTTTTTAACTGGTTCACTAATATAATTGCTACCACAAATTATTCATTCCGTTTCTAAAAGATGTAGAAGATGAATGTTTAGAAAAAAAAAATTGTTTCTGTTTTGTATTTTGAATAAAAAAATTATATAAAATTCTCTGTTTTGCTTATATTAATTAGGATTAAAGTCAAAAAATAACTAAAATTTAATAAAAAGATACGAGTGTTTTAAATTATGTAAAAAGTTTTTTAATATGTGTGTAAAATTTTAAAAATTCATATTTAAGGAACGGAATGAGTATATTTTTTCTTAAAATAAAAGCAAAAGAAATTACTCATTTCTATTTTGTCGTGTTCTATATTTAAATGTATAATAAACTGGTTGATTGATTGTCGGTTAATCATTAGACTTTTGCTGCAAATTAAACGAAGTTTGTCTAAGAAATTTTTGGAAGATTTCTTTTATTTTATTTTTTGCCTTTTTTGGAATATTTCTTAATGTGAACTGTGGAAACTTTGTTTTAGGTGGTATTTTGAGCTTTTTTTATGGTAATAGAAATCAAATATACACCCTTTTCAATTGCTATTTGTTTTCTTTTAAGGAACATTTTTCTTAACTAGGTTAGGACTCGTCCGATATACGGGTTTTTAGATTTGAAAATAAATTATATTTAAACAGATTCATTAAATTAAAAATTTGTTGTTAATGATCTATCTTAAAATTATTTTATGAAAAGAAAATATATATATATATA
>VBRH01000631.1:19136-32378 GCA_014578085.1 Cardamine resedifolia | reverse complement strand
AAAAAAAAAAAAAAAACCATATACTTCCAATTCCCATGAACCTTGCATGCTAGTTTTACAAATATCTCAATTTCCCGATATGCAACATTCGAACTTTCTAATATTATATTCTACATTTTATTTGTCCTTAATCAATAATCTATACACTATTAATTAGAGAGTAAAAATAACTATTAATCCTTAAATTGCGATCTTATTACGTCAATTGCCACTCAATTATATACTTTCTAAAATCAATTTTAAAATCAAAGAGAGCAAATGTGTCTTAAAAATATCAATTTTGATGTCAATCGTATAACCCATGAATCATTTACAATTAAAAAAAAAAGGTTTCGAATGGGTAAAACTAAACATGACCCAACCCAATTTAAAAAACACGTGGATCCTTAATAATAATTTTGTATTTAATGGAATTTTCACAGATTTTATAATTAAAGAAATAATCATCTAAACAATAAAAAATATATAAACAATAAATATTCTAATCCGAATTTTCCTAAATTCAAATGGTAATTAAATATCATCAGGATTTTCCTAAATTCAAATTAATAATTAAAACAAACACAATATAAATTCAATTAATACTCGATATATGCATTAAATATTAATATTTAAATTTAACAGTACTGTTCACGTTTTTAATTTATTTAATTATTAAATTATAATAAATAATATTTAAACAATAAATTTTCCTAAATATTCTGATCCAGATTTTTCTAAATTCAAATTCGTGAGTAAATATAATCAGAATTTTCCTAAACTATTACTGATTAAATCAAACACAATCTAAATTCAATTAATACTTGATATATGCATTAAATATTTAAATTTAAAAGTATTGTTCACATTTTTAATTTATTTAATTATTAATAATATAATAAATAACATAGAAACTTTTGGAGTAAATCAAAAAGAATATTCTTCTCTAAAAATTCCTAAATTAGCACATTTCATCCTTATATATATCATGTCATTTCATTCAACGACTTATTCATTTTTTCAAGCTTTTCTATCTATATATTTTTTTCATTGCATTGTCCATTGTCTTGCATATTTATTGTAGCATTTTTTTATATGTGAATGTCGATGACTAATATTGATTTTTTTTATGATGATTGATGAAAGTTATTATGGTGGAAGCAAAAAAACAATTATGGTGAATTTATTAAGTTTCTAATGGTATGATCTAATATTATATATATATATATATAGTTATACAGTTTCTAATGGTATGAAGTGTCTTTGTACAAGTTTCTAAGAAAACAGAGGTTTCATGCCAGTACCACTTATTGGATCATAGCACTTGAGAAGGGAACGATTAACAACATTGATTCTTACAAGGTACTTACACGAGATATGTATTAAATTTAAAAAATTCCAATTTAAATTTATTGTTCTGAAATTTGTATTTAATGAGATTTTGCAGATTTTATAATTAAGAAAATAAACATCTAAACAATAAATGAACCTAAATATTCTAATTTAAATTTCCTAAATTCAAATGATTGATTAAATATTATCCAGATTTTCCTAAATTCAAATTAATAATTAAATCAAACATAATATAAATTCAATTAATATTTGATATATGCATTAAATATTAAATATTCAAATTTAGAAATACTATTTACGTTTTAAATATTTAAAATATAATAAAAATATAAGAACTATTTTTATTCTCTGAATCAATTAGTTACACATACATATCTAATTGAAATATTATAAATCTTTTAAAACTTGATTTAAGCATTTATGGTATTATTTTAAACATTTGAAAAGCATTGATTTCTTATAATTAAAATATTTCCTAAAAATATCTACTCATCAAGGTAATATTAACTAGATTTAATTAGAATATTCTCAATTAAATGCTCCATCTTACTGTGCAAGCTACTAATCTCATTCACTATATAAAGCGACATTTTTTATCACATTCTATTTGGGTATACTAGATCGGATGGATTTATGTTGGTTAATACATTAAATAAAATATACAAAATATATGAACAATATTTTTTTTCAACTATTATAATACGAATTTTCCTAAATTCAAATAAGTGAGTAAATATAATCCAAATTTTTCTAAATTTAAATTAGTGATTAAATCAAACACAATTTAAATTCAATTAATTCTCGAGACATACATTAAATTTAAATATTCAAATTTAAAAGTAATGTACTGTATTGGATTAAGAAAAAAAATCGTATTTAATGAGATTTTTGCAGATTTTGTTGTTAAGAAAATAAACATATAAACAATAAAAAAGATATTAAACACCTGTTGTATTAGTAATCACATGTCATTTAAACAAAATCACAGATTGTTCGGTCCAATATCAAAATTTATAATTAATCGAGTAATCTAATACTAAAAACTCACTCCTAACCAAAAATAAAATCATACAAATGTTATATCATTACATATTACACTTTACTCTTTCATAAAACTAAGTTACAAAAACTAAATAAAAAACCAACAAACTGTTGATACTTAACAGTAATATTCTTATACGATTAATATTCATATAAACTTTAACCCCATTTCGGACTAAACCAAACTCAATTCATACGACCTAACATAAACTAAAAACATATTCGTAACATAAATTAAAATCATACAAACGCAATATAATTACACCACTCTAATTTTCTATAAATCGAAACACAGAGAAATACCCAACAAAACTGTTACTACTAACATTTAAAACAAATAAATATACAAATATACGATATATATTCTTCAAAAATTTTAACCCGTTCGGATACCCATCTATACACTTCTAATATGAACACAATATGAACACCAAAATTAAAGCATGAGTCAACATCTAGTCACAATTAAAGCATCAAAACTTTTAGGAAGTTAAAACAACATAGATATTCGTAATTAATATTCTTTTCTGATTTTTTTATATATAAATATGAATTTTAGAGATGAGACAAAGACGTAGGGACAGTGTTACAATGATTTAGAAGTGTGGCCAACTGTGTTCACATTGGGATACCAAGAGAGGAGTAGACATTATTCGTGTGATAGAGACGATGCCATTCAATTTATTGATCTTCTGCTACATGTTTCACATTGTCACGTTTAAACTCGATATTCATATTCGCTTCTCTATATAAACACAGCAAAATTAGTGACCAATACGTTAACGCACAATCTAAAGACCATCCTTTAGAGAGAGAAAAAAAAAAGAACATAGAAACAATGAAGTCCCCTTACGGTTTTTCTTCTGATGATCTCCACACTTTGGTCAATGAAATCAAGGGAGAAATTCAATTGCCCAAAATCAATATTGATCCTTACTCATTTGTCTCTCCTTCCGCTTACGACACGGCTTGGTTAGCCATGATCGAAGAAGACGACAACGTAGGTGATGATGAGCTTAAACCGATGTTCCAAGATTGTCTAGATTGGATTCTGTGCAATCAAAATGCTAGAGAAGGTTTCTGGGGAAACTGCGGCCGCTTTACTCCGGTGGCTGACGCCGGAGACGAAGACATTCTGACTTCCACTCTTGCTTGTGTTGTAGCTCTTCACAAATGGAACATTGGGTATTTTCATCTCCACAAAGGTGCGTTGACTTTGACTGTGTTTTTGTGGCTCTTTTGACAAACGTCGTACATGTAAAACGTAACTCACTACGCAAGCATCACATGCATGCATGGCTTACTGTGCTATATGTTCACGTCCAAATATATACAAAATAAGTTTTTCGTTTTTTATTCCATCGAAAAGCACATATTTATAGTTTGTCACATGTTTTATATGCATTTTGTGAATTTGATAATGATCATGCAATGCAAGGCAGCAAGGGTAAGCTAAGCCCTTCATGATTTCATAACCAACTTGCATTTGCCACCCGAAAAAAAAACTTTTCAAAGAGAAAATATTCAAACAAATTGTTTTTTAATAATTTTAAAAATTTAAGAATTATAAATACATATACGCTAAACACAAACGTGTATGGTGTTTACAATACATTTAACAAAAAAAATTTGTTTGAAGTGGTTAAGGCATGACCTTGTGGCCTTGTGGGTATATTACATAATTACAAATATTTACATTTTAAACAAACAAATTCTTAGAGGAGCTCCATCAATGGTATTTAAGGAAGTTTTTCTAACCCATGAGAAATTCATATCTCCACTTGTCCTTTATTCATTGAATTATTTTCTTTTTTTATTTAAATTTTAAGTATTTAATTATATTACTTTAAAAATATACGTGAGAGACCATGAGAGTATCTCACCAACACCGTTGTGGATGCTCTTACCGTCTTACTCATTCCAGTTCATTTGCATCTGTTTCTAGTAGAATAATCATTTTTACCATTTTAATATATTTAACCATTTCACCCAATTTTATTTTTTAAACTAGGGAAGGGATATATCGAAAGAAATACGGAGATGATAATTGAGAAACAAAGCAAGGAAGACGGATCTTATCCTCGTTGGTTCGTTATCAAATTCACAGGAATCCTTGAGCTTGCTCAGCAACTTGGAATCCAATTTTTCTTCCCTAGTCGGTGTATCAAAATGATCAAAAAAATGTTTGATCAACGCCGATATATTCTTAAAAGGTAATTGATAAGAAATCTTGATCAAAAATTCCCCCCATAATCATATATAACCATTAAAAACTAATCAGGTTTTCTTGTTTTACAGAGAAAAACTGGTGGATGATTATAACCACAAACCTCTACTAGCATATCTAGAGGTGTTGCCATTGTCTGTCGAAAATCATGAAGACATCATCGTTAAGAGCCTCGACAGTATCGATGGCTCTTTGTTTCAGTCGCCTTCAGCAACTGCATCAGCGTTTATGCTCACTCGCAACACAAAGTGTCTAGCTTATCTTCAAAATCTCGTTCAAAGATGCCCTAGTGGAGGTTAAATCAACATTCTAGTTATCACAAAGCTATGGATAATTTTTATATATTATTAAAATGCATTTTAATATATTTTTAACAAGCTATGTGTAATTTATTGTTTCAGTGCCACAAAAGTATCCTCTCAATGAAGAACTCATAAAACTCTCCATGGTTAATCTAATCGAGAGTATTGGTTTAGGAGAGTTCTTCGGTAGAGAGATTGAACATGTTCTTGAACACGTTTACAGGTAAGAATATATTTATATTTATTCTCCATTTTTTATTTTTCTTTCCATCTATAAAGATAAAAATTGCTAAGCAAAACATGTTTTTTCTTTCTATAAGGAGCAACGAGGAAGAAGATGTCGAGAGAATGTCCATCAATTACCTAGCAGATAAATTGCACAAAGACTCTCTAGCATTTCGGATATTAAGAATGCATGGTCGCGATGTTTCATCTAGTAAGAATTTCCCTTTTGCATATCGTTCTTCATAGTTTGCGATCTCTTTAAAATTCCATATGATCAAGTTCTCAGTTATTTTTTAAAATCGATCTCAAAGATCAAACTATCCTATGTAAAGTTTTAGTTTGATCAATTCGAGTTCTTTGATCTTTCTTCACCGAGTTAAAAAGTCTTGGTATAAATGCTTTTCAGGAAGCTTTTGCTGGTTCTTGAATGACCAAGAAACTCGATATCATTTAGAAAGAAATATAGATTCTTTCTTCCTCGTAATCCTTAGTGTGTACAGAGCCACAGATCTCATGTTTCCGGGAGAGCATGAGATTGAAGAAGCAAGAGAATATACTCGGAATTTACTCGAGAAAAGTCGGTCCATCGATGAAAGAATGGTACTGAAATTACTCAATATATAAGTTGAAGTATTTTAAATGATTAAAAGTGCATGGATTGATCATTCAAATAAATATAGAATTATTGATTTGTAGATTAAGCTTGAGTTAAGTACTCCATGGATAGCTCGGCTCAAACACCTTGATCATAGGATGTGGATTGAGGACAAGAACTCAAATGTTCTCTCAATCGGAAAAGCTTCCTTTCTAAGGTATATATGGTTTACATATGCAAACGGTCTTTCTAATTTTAGATACTTAACAAAAAAAAAAAGGCTATAAATCAAGGGGTGTTTTTTTTGTGATTTCTGGAATCAGACTACATAGTTCATATAGCGACAAACTGACTCATCTTTCTGCAAGAAACTTTGAGTTCCGACAAGCCAACTATCGACGCGAGCTAGAGGAATTGACCATGTAAGTAGACTTTTTTTTAATTAATTAACTTAATGTACATATGGTAATTGTGATAACAAAAACATTATTTCGGTATAGCAAAATTTCGTTTTGCAAAATCTAAACTATGAAGCAGGGGCGGACGTATTAAGACTTAAGAGAATGGGAGGGGCAGATGCCACCCCTAATTTTTTTTAAATTAGTGTAATTTTGTATATAATTTTTATTATGCCCCTTGATAAATTATTTTATGTTCCCTTTACTTTATTTGGATGCACATTTATCTAAATAAAGTTATATTAAAATAAAATTTATAACATAAAAGATACAAGATAAAAGTCCAATTATTTTTTTTCTTTGTTTATAAGTTCATATCCATTTAGTTAAATAATTTAAAATGTTTATACCTAAAATTAGAGATCAATTCTAAGTGATTGTTTAGTATTTTATATTGAAAATGAGCTATTTGAGTCTATTATCAATAAAAAAAGTGATAAACAAATTTCAATCTACAAATGAGGGTAGAGTACACTTGTAAGGTATTGTTGTGTTTTTTTCGACTATTTTACGTTTTCCATAAAGAAATTTTTTTTAATATATTTTTGTTCCTACTAAATTATTTTCTAGATCCGCCTCTTCTATAAGTGAATATATATAGTCTAACAATAGAAATTTGAGACAGGTGGGTAAAGAAATGGGGACTTAATGATATTGGATTTGGTAGAGAGAAGACAACGTATTGTTACTTTGCAACTGCGACATCATTGCCCTATGAATATGCCATTAGATTTGGTAAGCTTGCAGCAAAGAGTGGTATCCTCATCACAATTGCCGATGATTTCTTTGATGAGGAAGGTTGTTTGGATGATTTGAAAGCTCTTACAAAAGCCATTTTAAGGTACACTTGTTAAAAATTCGGTTGTGCTGGTGTAATTAGAGACAGTATTTTGTTTTTTTTAGAGATCCTAATTATAAATTATAAATTATAAATTATAAATTAATCATCTCTTATTATTCTGTTATTCTTGATTTAATTATTTTAACGTATATATGATAGATGGGAAGGAGAAGAGCTTAAAGGTCACGGCAAAATCATTTTTAGAGCACTAGATGATATTGTAAGAGAGACTGCAGAGACTTGCCGTAAGCAACATGGAACCGACATAACGGACCATCTTCGAAACATCGTATGTCTCTTTTACTCGATCCGGTCTATAGAAATTATACTTTGAAGAAAACGATATATCTTTCGAAACAAGTTTGGACCACATATTTTATCAATGTTGGCTCAGGTACCACTCTGTTGGCTCTGAGGTACCACTCTGTTGGCTCTGATACCACAATGTTGACTCTTCAACAACAATGTTAGCTATGCTACCATAATAATGCTGTTAAAACACAGAATTGTTAGAACAGAGAACAATAACATTTTTGCTGAATGATACTTTATTCTCTGATGATTAAAACTGAAAAGATTGCATAACTGCAACCCATTAAACCGTGAACTCATTATGTCCTACAATTAAACATAAAATTGAAACCCCCAAATTGATTAGAAAATAAAACATGACCAACACTTTAATTCACCCATTTATTCTCAGGTTTAAATCAATTTTCAACAATTAATTAAAAAAAAAATTTTGGACCACCGTACGTAGTCCTCTTTTAATGCATTGAAAAGAGAAAAAAAAAATCTCAACTTCTTAAGAGTAAACTAAGAATTAATCATTAATCATGAATTAAGTATAAAGGTTACTGACTTTAATTTAGAAATGTACTTAAACATAATGATAACAGCTTCTTCATAAATTGACCAGTATTGTTCGTGACTTATTAACATTGCAGCTTTTCTTTTAACCAAAAAACAAAAAAAACAAAAAATTGAAGACCTTTTTATACACTCAACTTATACTTTTCTTTTAAAGACTTAATTAGTATGGTTAACTTATTCAAAAGATAAATTAGTAATTAGTTTTCTCAAAATCTGTTTCTGATCAAAATCTTAAAATCTAAATATAATTTACAATTTTTTTTGTATAATGTAAAATTAAATTCAACAAATACATAGAGTTGGAGCATTTCAGTTTTTTTTTCTTAACTAATTTACAATTTTTCCTACAAGATAGAATATTGTCACAAATGTTTTCTAACTATGCAGTGGGGTGAAACATTTGATTCGTGGCTACGTGAAGCTGAATGGAGTAGGAAGGGTCACAAAGCGTCGATGGAGGAATACCTTCGAAACGGAATGATCTCAATCGCAGCACACACCATTGCTCTTCCCATCTCATGTCTCATGGAACCTTGTTTTCCCCAACACAAACTCCAACACGGAAATTACGATAACGTAACTACATTGCTCATGATCATACCTCGACTCTTAAATGATCTACAAAGTTATCAGGTGATTCAAATTTTGGATTTTTTTTTTTTCTTCGGGTCTAGAGCTTTAGAAATATGTTAGAAATATGTTATAGAATTTAATCTTAGTGGCAATTAATTCACTACAAGAAAACAAATCAATTTCCTACCAAGAAACGATTTATGGCTTACGTTTATGGGATTAGCGTAGGATTGGGACTGGGAATATATATATATATATACAACAACAAAAAAAATTAATAATTTTAAGAAAAAACAAAAAATAGAAAAAAATTATCTGTTTTAAAGAAGAAAATGGGGATTAGCAATAAATCGTTTTTTGAAAATATATCAATTTCCTACCAAAAAGCGATTTATTGCTTACGTTTATGGGATTAGGGTAGTAGGATTGGGACTGGGAATTATTATATATACAACAACAAAAAAATAATAATTTTCAGGAAAAAAAAACAAAAAAATTTATCGGTTTTAATTGATAATGTTGTACCAATGTGGTGCAACGTGTTACGTGTTCTGTTTACTGTGTAACAATTAGTAAGACGTCAAGAAAATGATGTTACAAAGAAATAGTATTTACCACAAAAATAGTATCGCTGTTTTTGCCGTTTCTAATTTTACTAAATTATTTTACCGCTAGATTGTACCATCCATAAAACTCGTACCTCTTTGTGTTACTAGTGGTCCATCATTTATAGGGTTTTAATTGATCCAAATAAAACTTACTTATCCTGAGACTTGAAATAATATAAGCGATCAGACGATAATTTATAAGTTTTCATACTCATAAGATCCTCTTGTACTTAAAACGATCACAATTTGCAGAAGGAACAAGAACAAGGGAAGACCAACTCCGTGCTACTCCACATGAGGAATCACGAGGGTATGGAGATTGAGGACTCGATCGCACACATCGAAAAGATCATCGATTCAAAAAGGAAAGAGTTTATAGAGCATATACTAGTTGATGGGCTAAGTGATTTACCAAAACCGTGCAAAGAGATTCACTTGTCTTGTTGCAAAGTCTTCGAGATGTTTTTCAACAAAAAGAACCGTTTTGATTCGGACACGGAGATGCTTCAAGACATTAAGAAGGCACTCTACGATCCCGTGAGTGTTCATGAGATGGAGCCTATGCCACTGATGGGACATGGTGATGTGTTTATGATTCTTCCTTTGCACTTGAACCATTCGCCAAAGATTCTTGAATTTAAGAGAAAGGATAAATACGGGGCAATGAAAACATCTTTGTCCTTGAGAATAATTTATCGTGGTGATAAACCCATTATTGCCTCACATTTTGAGTATCACCATAAGCCTCATATGATTATTGCCTCGCAGAGAAAACCGGGACCAATGATGCCGATGATATTCTCACCGTGCTTCTACTAATTAATTAATATTTGACATATCTATGTTATATATAGTTTGGTGAATAATCTTTATATACAATAGTATTTCCTTTTGTGAAAATTGTTAAGAAATTTTTGGTGTGTGAGTGTGAAAGATTTATAAACTATATTGTTTTCGATTTGATTTGCTCTAGCTTTATGAATAAAAATACTGTTCAAATCTCATATTGGAAGTGAAAATGATGATCTATATTAGTATTTACTATTTAAATTGACATGAGTTGTAGAAGCATCATTTTCCCATTGGCTAAAGGTTTAAAGATTTTCACACCATATTACGGTTTGATTCTCATATAGCGCAGTTTATTGCAGATTAATAGATACAAAAATTTTTAGAAGTTCCAAAATGTTGCAGATAGAATCGTCCATCATAGTCTTGTTTGATGTGGGGAAAACATATACATCATAGGATATCATACATGCATAACCGTCCATCGTAGATCCTAATAGTATTTGAAACACTTCTCCGCAACAAAGCATAAGTCAAGATTCAAGCACACATTCTTCAATTATGGTTCTGAAGCTCGTCCTCTTTTTAAGTTTATTGCTCTTGTATTGGGTTTGTTCACCGCAGAAGTCGATGTTGGTTATATTTTTCTTTTTCCACCTAATGTTAAAGTCTCTTAAATCAATATAAAACCAGAAAATCTATCAAGAGAATATCTTGGTTGATCCGGTGGATTATTCTTGCAAGAATTTGAGTTTGAAATCCTATATTCCAAAGAAAAATTAAACACATAAAGATGTTTCAAAATTCTTACAAAACTATTATATATTAGCTTATTATAATCATCAATGTAATGTGATTTTCTCTATCGCGTCAAAGGAGGAGGACTTCCGTTGAGAAAGGCTGAGAAAAACGCAAGGGATTCGCTGGGTTTAAAGGTAGGCACATCATGCCCTGCTCCTTTGAACGTTCCATACGTTAGACCTTCATATTCTTGAAGCCATCCACTTACCTAAGAATCATCAACAAAACCAACCTGATCAGGCTACATAAACAACTCTTCTTATACAATGATCGATTAGTAATTTTTTGAATGCGATCATTTTGACCTGTTTCTCATGGTACCATGGCCTCCAGGACGTCTTGATGGGTAATTCTAGTTTATTTATGCAGTACCTTGTCCCAAGTGTGGGAACTCTTCCGTCTGTATCTCCGCTGAGCCAAGGCGAAGGAGAAGAAAAAAACACACACACAAGAAAATGATCGTATATGTATCGGAAAATACAAAACAACATAAAATGATAACTGAAGATCCCAAGCTGCAGTTGAGATAAAGCTTAAAACGTACGGTAAATTTAGAAGCTCAAATTTACCTGTAAACCCATATTTTCAATCCACCAGCGATTAGTTTCTTATATATTGGCAAAACCGAGGGCTTTGAATCAAGCCAGTTAACAAAAATATCATCGCTGTTTCACGGAAAAACATTGAAGATTATTATAGATAAGTCACATATGTGACAATAATTTTATAAATTAAATAAAAAAGAGTACTAGTACTTGCAAATGCTCCATTTCTTGAGATGGATACCATCACTTGCATGAAGAGCTTTCTGAACATTTGCTCTGTTGAAAAACACTCTTGTGTAATCATCCAAACACGGGTCGTATCCACCCATCAGCCTCGGCATCTATTGAAAAGTTTCATGTAAGTTTTAGTCGTATCACACATGCAGTATCACAATGTGACATATATCAATGCACGTAAACAACTCTTAATTACCATCTTCGAATTGGCGAGATTAGTCTTGAATCGCCTCGAATCAACAGTGGAATTAGGCGTTGAATTTCCAATACATTTAGGAGTGTAGAGACTGTATATATATTAATTTCGCGATAATGTTTGACCACTTCATCTACGCCATCTTTGCATTCTTTGACATCCCAAGTAGTGATAGTACTGAAATTGCAAGTCCTGCATATGACTTCATATGTCTCGTCAGATATAATTGCATGGCTCCACGCATAGTCTACCCATCCTTTCCAATCTTCGGCTTCCGATGTTTCAGGATTTCCAAGCTAACCGCCGAGAGAATATAATAAGCAAACATCATCAAGTTTAGAGAATTTATCCATACGTCAAAAATATTGTACGATGAAATTTGTTAAGCATCACGAAATCCAAAGTACTTAAAAACTCAAAACATCAAATATATGTCATGTATTGAATATTATAAAAGATCCCATATTTGAAGTAGGATAAAACCTAATTAAAATGATATGCAAAAGACAATTAGACAAATATATGAACCCGTCAATTCATTGCTAATTGGTGTTGAGTTTCATATCTTAAAGTTTTTGTATGAAGTAATAAAATCATAACATACCAAAATGCCCTTAAGCTTGATGTGATGTAACGAGTTATCATTGTTCTTGTCATAAACGACCTCTGCGAGCTCGGGGATGTACTTTCCGATGCAATATTGTGTTTATGAATCAAAACCATAGACGACACATACTACATATAATGTTCTTATAACTAATTAGTCAAAACCTGCATAGCTCTCTCCTGCTATATAGAAATCGTTTTCTTTGTAAGCTGGGAATCTCTTTAACCACTTTTGGATAAAGGCGTATGTGTCTCTCGCTGTTGATTGTGTTGATAGTCGTCAAGAAAAACTGTTAGTATTGTATTTTATTTATTTTATTGAACATATTTTTAATGAATACTGCAATCTATTTTCATCAATGAAAATTGTTAGGTTTTTAATAACTTTTACGGAGTGGAACTAATACTTCTAGAACTGCTACATATCGAACATACTCTTACAGTATATATTAACCAAACAGATAATAAATATAACAAAAAAAAATAAAAAAAAATTGGATAGCTATTCCTTGACCACTAAAAGAAACAAAAACTAGATTAAATAACAAAAATATTTACATACATACATACCTGTAAAATCATCGCCAATTTTTTTATAATCACTAGTTGTGTTTGAATACGAAAACCCAACACCAACGGGAGATTCTAGAAACAGCATGTTGGCCTCTACATCAACAAATGTAACATATCTATGAACCTTAAAATATATAAGTAAGAATCTCACATTGGACAAGAAAAATAAAATAAGTACTATATAACAAACAAGAATCATTTCGTTCATTGCCAACTTTTGGGATAAAAAGACCACGATTTTGACATATATATGAAAAGTTAATGTAAAGATACATCATACATTAATACTGTTATACCTTTATTCCATGCGTATGGGTTAAACTTAATACTGGTTCCTTTGTTATCCACGAGAAATGGACCATTCTCTTGTGTTGCTCCGTAACCCACAGAAGAACATCCAGGCCCTATACTCACATATTA
>VBRH01000631.1:1222-14001 GCA_014578085.1 Cardamine resedifolia | reverse complement strand
AAAAAAAAAAAAAAAAAACATTGGAGTATTGGACTATGTACGATGTGTTTGTTTAATGTTTGTGAAAAATAAATGTATTACTAAAATGCCCTTAAGCTTCTAATTATATCAAGTCTAGAACTATAATATATCCAACGATCGGTCAAAATTTGAACAATGTATGATGTACATTTGTTTAGTGCTATAAGAGATTCAAATATACTTAAATGTCCTTTAAAGTTCAAATATCAGGTCTATGATATATATATCGAAAATAGAATAATGTTCAACGTTAATTTGTTGAGTGTTATGCGAATCAAACATTACCGAAATGTCTTTATAATTCAAATCTAACGATAGATAGAATGAATGTACGGTGTTTTTGTCTAGTGTGTTATGAGAATCAAAAGGTGTTAATTACCAAAATGCCCTTAAGATTAATGTGAAGTGACAAGTTGTTCTGTCCCTTGTTCTTGTCGTAAATAACCTCTGCAAGCTCGGGTACGTATTTTCCTGTCCATGCGTAATTGTTTTTACATAACTCAAAACGTTGAATAAAAAGTCCTAGATGACGTATTATATAATATATTTTTATCCGAAATTTTAAAAACCTGCATAGCTCTCTCCTGCGATGAAGAATATGTTTTCTTTGTAAGCTGGGAATCTCACGAACCACTTTTGTAGAAAATCGTATGTGTCTCTCGCTGTTGATTGTAAATAAAAACAATCAATCCACGTCCATCAATAACAAGAATATAAAGATTTTATAGCTTATAATTAAATACATAAATATAATTCTATTTATTACCTGTAAAGTCATCGCCAAGTTTTCTATAATCACTAGTTGTGTTTGAATACGAAAATCCAACACCAGCCGGAGACTCAAGAAACAATATGTTGGCCTCTGCATCACCAAATTTAATCCATTTAAACTCGTTATATAATATTGTATATACATGGTTGAGGTGACGATGATATGATTATGAGACTATGATATGGACATTAAAAAAAAATAAAAAAATACACTTTTTCTTTTGGTCACTCAAATAAAATACACTCTAGTATACCTTTGCTCCATGCGTATGGGTTAAACTTAATACTATTTCCTTTGTTATCGACGAGAAATGGACCAATCTCTTGTGTTGCTCCGTAACCCACAGAAGAACATCCAGGACCTATATATTATAGTTATAAACAATGAAAGATCGAAAAATGTACAAAATAAAAAATGTTTTTAAGAAGAAAAAAAAATGAAATTAGCATAAATACGTTTCCTCTCATAAGTCAAAATGTGAGTTTGGTTACCTCCGTTAAGCCATAGTACTAAAGGCTTCACTTTGGGTTGAGTCATAGCCTCAAAGAACCAATAAAACAAAGCCCTACCGTTGGTTTCATCGACTGTTACATAACCGGAAAAATGTCTGAAGCTCACATTTGGTTGACCAGGAAAGTTTGTCACGAGATTTCTCATTGCTTCTGGACTATCAGACGAAACAAACGCGAAAAGAGTGCAAATACACGAAGCGATGGACACAATGAAAATGTTCATAGCTAGTTTGATGATTCAGATTTTGAATGGAGAAATATACTAAGTAGTAATGAGAATGAGATGGATAAGATATCAAGGCTTTGATGTCTATCTCTTTATAAAGGAATTAAGATCGTGACTCGATCTTGTATGAAGGGGAATTTTTGTATTTTTAATATGAAAATATCTAATTACGTGGCTACGGAATAATAGTATCCTATGAGGCGATCAATGGCTTTAATTTAATTAGTTTAATCACTTGGTCGAATTATCTCATCAAAAGCTATTTTATGGCATTTTTTCAACCAAACATTGTATTTTTTTCTATTTATTTTAAATTTTACTTCTTGTATTTTTAGTAAAGAGTAAAGACTAAAGAGTTATCTGATAAACTGGGAAAATAAAATAATACAGCGTAATTAATAGTACTTATAAAACCAACCTAACATAACTTTAAGCCCAATTGAATCAGGGAAAGCCATCATGGTAGTTGAATAATAATAAAGGCCTCGCACAGTTAATGGGAAGCAGGTAATTAGGTGATCGGGTCTTTTAAAATGTATACTACTACAATGGTTACGAATATTAAAAAAAACACACACAAACACAATGAATCTTTAGCTTTTCTTCAATTTCCCCCAAAATTAATAATTAATAACCATAAAATTTTGTTGTTCATGTTTTTCTATCAGAAATAATCCTAAAATTCTACAACTATCGAACACGATTTTATTTTTTTGGTTAAACATATGTTCAGTTATAAGATTTTTATATACTTTAAAATTATTAAATTTTTTTACCTCTAAAATTATTAATTAAATGAAATATTTATTTTATTTATATATATGATCCTATTACCTATATCACATAACAGATCAATCTTGGGTCAAATTAATCTAAATATTTAATCAAATGAATATTTTGAATATTTTAGAGCATCTAAGGGTTTCTCATAAGAGTTTCTAAACTATAAAAGAAATATTAAAATAAGAAATAATAATAATTAACTTTAAGAGTCTCTCCTAAAAATAGAAAAAATCTCTCATTTAAGAAACTATGAGAGACTCTTCACTTTTTAAAAAAACTCTCATAATTAAATATTAGTTTTAGTTTAGGGACTTTTCTCCAACACACATATTCTTAGCATTCTTTCGATAATATTTATATGCTATGACTTTCATGGAGCGGATGAAGCACTTTCTCTTTGATGGATTTTAATCACGAATAAATGACAAAAAGTATTGCAACTTTATTACTCTTATTTAAACCTGTGGAAATAGGAGAATTGAACAGCCCCCTATTTAAACCTGTGGAACTACATAACTACATGTTTTCCCCAACAAAAGTATAACTACGTAAAATAAACCTTAAATATATATTACTTCCGTTTCAAAATATAAAATGTGATGAAGGTTTTTTCTTATTTCAAAATATAAGATGTTAACATCTTTCTATGTAACTTTTAACTTTATTGAATCGGGTATGATCAATAGTATTTTACAGTTTTTTTTTATAATTAGCTAAATTACAGTTTTTTGCTTTAAAGTGAAATTAAGAAATTTCTCATATAATCTTACGACTTGCTTTTTTTTTGTAGATTTAAAATTTTCTTTTGATAAAATGTTTAGCAAATTTTCATACATAAATCATCATTTTTTAACATAAGATTCATTTTACCATTGAGCACTAATTCGCAAAAACTAAACATTTAATTAGAATAAAAATGAAAATAAGAAATTTCCCACAACAAGAAAAGAGTAGGACATGGCAAGTTGAAAAATCTTTAAACAATTGATCTTTGCGAAAGGTATATATATTCCTATTTGGTGGTGCTTCAAACTAAATATTACTTCTTTTCTTCGAAAAATAAATGGTTACAACCCAAACTCAGATGATTTCGCAAACTACCAAAAGAACATGGACTGTTTTTTGTTGTGTAGTGAAACCTAGTGCGTTTTTATTTTTAAATTAAATTCGTTGTATGATGAATTATAATAATTAATATTAAGTGGTGAAGATTAAAATATAAAAAGAGATTAAAATATAATAAAATAAATAGTACTTTTAATTATTCAGTCTTTATAATCCTTTCCATAAAACCCTTGAGTTGGTGAGTAGCCCACTATATTCTACATTTGTACTCTCTCCCATATAATTTATAAGTAGTTTTGGGTAAAAGTGCTTTTATTAAGAAAATTTTTAAATCAAAATAATTATTAAATAAATATATTAAAAATTATTTTGAAAAAAAAGAAAAAAGATATAGAATGAAATTAGTCATTTTGATGGTTAAAACTTCTTATATATTAGAACTGAGTGAGTAACTTATAGCTCTGATATATGATCTAAACTTAGAATGAGTGAATATAATACTTTTAGCATCTGAGATGCATGCGTGATGTGAGGATAATTTATCTTTTTTCCAAGATCTTTCTTTCTATTTAATAATCTTCAAATGGTTATAATGCTAAGATGCTATTGTTCTTATATTACTGTAACTCAGACTGAAATTTGAGAAAATAGAATGTGTGACAGCAAATGATGGGGACCGCTTCTGTTGGTCATGACTATTTTTGCATATGGAGGTCCACTAATGTTTCTATATAGGACTATATTTTGTATCAACTAAACCATTACAATCAGGGGCAGTCATAGAGCATAATAAAGTGAAACATTGGTCTAGACCCCTATTTTTGGGGCTCTCATTTTTTTTTTAATTTTTTTAAATATATATATATATATATTGAATATTATGAAACTAATTATTTTATAATAATAATGTGGAAAAATAGATAATGATGTGGAAAAAAATTATTTAAGAAACTAATTAGAAATACATTTTTCTGTATATGACATTTCTTTTTCTTCTTTTTTTTTATTTTTTTTATTTCAATGTTTACGTTTGTAAAAACCTTTTGTTTAAGGTCTCTAAATTCTTGGAGCCCGGTCCTCATTATACAATATATAATTTCTTTGGTTTTAGTGGACTTTGCATCGGATTGAATCTCTGTCATTGTTTGCTCAAGTGGTGAGAATATTGAATTTTCAAGAAATTATCTCTCGAACCTTAATTAATATGCAGTAGTCTTATCGTGCCTCTGGTTATCGGTAAAGCTAACCGGTTTCATGCGCAAACTTAGTTTTGTCCCTTTAAATTTGTTAATTAATATTTGTTGGTATAGATAAATAGAAATCGATGGTAGATGGAAAGGAAACTTCGAGATAAATTGAGACGAGGAACAGTTTGGTGGACAATATGGAGTCAAATAAAGGGAGAGTATCAATTCGACCTTTTATGACATTATCTGAAAAATATGATATGAGAATATGGAATCGAAATAAAGCATTAGAGAATATCTAAAATGTTTTATAAAGGTTTAGTTCTCATCCATCGATTTGACCGGTATAGAATTTATTCGGTCTTGTGTTTGCGTTATATACAAATGCTAGTTTTGATAAATAATGTTTTTAACTGGCACAATTACAATATTTCCAGTTTAAAATGCTCAACCATATTTTAACCAAATCAAAATCAGTCTTTCTATTCAGCAAAAACAGAAATTTTCTAAACAATTTGTGAAAACTACTTATGACGACGAAAGAGAAGATCTTGAAGAAGTAAGCTATAACTCGACGGACCAATCACAATGTGATCTTACAATTAGAAATTAAAAAGCAAATGGCTCCTATATATCTAAATGGATCAACAAATCGGATCAGCTCTTTCCCTTTCCATATCCCAAACCCCAAAAGTTTTTTTTTCTAATCTTTCTTTTGCACAAACCTGTAGTCAGTTAAACCAAGAGTTTCTTCGTCCCAAAGCTGCACAAAAAAACCAAAGAAAATCCTATCATATATACCCGCCTGCATTGGTCAAAAAAGAGCTCGAAGCTTGCTCTCATGAATCCGCCATAAACAGATAGCTCAAGTCCTCCACGGTCAGGTGAGACTGTCTGCTTCCCATTTCATCTTCTCCAAATGCAGAGGCTACCATCATTCTCTTCTTTTGCTGCATCGACAAAACGTGTTTCAGATTATCAAAAATGAAATGGCTTGAAGTTTTTAGAGAAACTAAAGAGGATCAAATCAATCAATTCACATACCTGAAGGGCTAATATCCGATCTTCGACTGTATCTTTTACTGTGAAGCGAACCACTGTCACTGGTCGTGTCTGTCCTATACGATGTGCTCTATCAATTGCTTGATCCTCGGTTGTTGGGTTCCACCACAAGTCCAGCATCAGAACATGACAAGCTGCCACCATGTTTAGTCCGAGACTAGCAGCTTTGAGAGACATTATCATTACAGACACCTATAGGGTAATAAACAAAAACAGCCAGAAAAAATATATCGTCATGTGTTGTTATCATAGACGGTGGTGAATCAACCCAAGTCCTTAAAATTCAATTAATGGCGGCTATGTACCTCAGGGAGAGTGTTAAAATCCTGCACTGCTTTATCTCGAGCAGCAACTGACATTGTTCCATCGAGCCTTCTAAACTGAATACGCGAACTTACAAGAGAAGCTTGAAGTAGGTCTAGCATCTTTGTCCACTGGGAAAAAACAATGGCTTTTTCTCCAGCTACCTTAATTTGAACATCAAGGTTACTACCCTCATTCTTAACTGGAGTTACAGGAAGACTGGAGTCCTCTATGTTTTGAGAGATCTGATTCGTATCTGTCAAATACTGCGGTCTGGCCAGTGATTGTAAGATCTCTAAAGCAGCCTTGATTTTAGATGAACCATATGGAAGATCTTCATCAGAACAAGGGCCAAAACTATCAACATGATCTGAAGTGACACAATCCTGCATGCCAGGCATAGCATCGTCTATTCTCTTTTTGGAAGACAGTGATGAGATGGTAAGTCTGACATTGCAGGTTGCAAGGGGGCAGTGATTATTATCACCTGTAAGCCGTTCATAAATGCACTGTTTACAGAAAACATGACCACAGACTGAAACAACAGCATCTTCAGGCGCATCCTGTGTGTAAAAAAAGGATATAGATTAAGAACTACAAGTCAAGAAAACTATCTGATAGTTCGACAAAGAAAGGCGATATGAAATGAGATAACTCAAGGATCTGCATAACAGAGTAAAAACCCTTGCTGAATATGATTTTCAACATCCACTGATGCTTTCAATTCCATGTCTTGAATTTTTCATAATGTTTCAGAACTCGTCTTTCACGTTTGTCAGGAAAGAAAAAAAAAAAAAAGAAGAGAAAATTGTATAATAATTTACGAGACAAAAAGAATCTTACATTGCAGATACCACAAATTGCCAATGAAGCTTCCGAGCAAATCTGCTTATTAGCCAATCCGACCGAGGATTCCCAGGTAAAACTGTATTCACCATTAACGAGAAGAGGGTGATCACAAGCCTGGCGAAGCCGCAAGAGCATCAACAAGATATTTACATAATTCTGCTTCACTGTTCCTGCTTCCGCATATTCCTGATATAAAAGGGAAAAAAAACTTAAGCCTCCGGAATGTAAATACATACAAGGGCAAATGCATACTTACAACCATCTATCTATTCATGGTATAATTCAAATTCCTTTTAATGGTATATTGAGAACATAGTCAAACCTGGAATTGACTACGAGATTCGGCCTCTAATTTGGAGTAAAAATCACGTTCCTCATCTGTGAAATCCACTTTCCTCAACTCAATGGACTTCGGAGGTAAAGAGATTATGGGTTTCCCATCAATAAATGAACCTAATATGTTTAACAGTTAAAAACCATAAAAATCCTCAGATGAACAATCAAAGCAATTTAGCTTCAATATCAGTAGACTGACCTTTAGTACGGCGAAGCATCACTGTTTTTAGGATAGCCTGCAGCTTCTGATATCCTTTCACTGGATTCCTACTTATAGGGTTCTTAATCGTGCTACAGAACAATACGTAGGAAGAATAAGGATCATATTTGAGGAATCGAAAGTAGCTGTAGAGGTCATCGATTGAATTCTGGATTGGAGTCCCAGACAAACACCACCTCCGTTTAGCACGAAGGCCCCAGCATGCTCTTGCAACTTGGGTTTTGTAATTCTTAATGCTCTGTGCCTCGTCTAGAACAACTCTAAACCATGAAACTTTCGCAAGAGGGCCAGACAGAAACTCAACCTGTTTCTTCTTCTTTGAGCCCCTCTTCTTAGAATCGGGAGGATATTTCCTTTTCTTGTTTGAGCAAAAGCCAGCAGCTGCAGCTCCACCATCATGTACACCACCCTTCTCTTCGCTCTCATCATCCACAAGAGGCTGCTTCGGCACTTCCATACTTACAATAGAATATGTGGTAACAACAACATCATACTTAGCCAACTCATGAGGATCCTTTGTTCTGCTAGACCCATGGTATACCAGAACAGAGAGATTCGCTTCACTAGTCACCTTCTTATTCAATTCATCAGCCCACTGGCGCATAACACTAGTGGGACAGACAACAAGTGTTCCAGCAGCAGGTCTTCCCCTCGCCTTACCCATACTATCTCCACCAACTATGTTTTCATTAACAAGCAATTGAGAGTGATCAGATTTCTCACTTCTTCCGCAGGGTTTTAAAGGCGCACATTCTCCACTCTCGCTTTCTAGGTCAAAAAATTCTTTCTTAATACTTTCTTCACATGCTTGGGCAGGTGTAGACCGTTCCTTCAGTATAAGAGCTATAGTGGAAACTGTCTTCCCAAGTCCCTGCAAAAGAAAATTATACCAGGAAATTTGAAACCCAACAAAAAACATAAGGAAACATAAGAAATTTTAAGCTACATTTTTATCAGCTATTGACATGAGAAAGATTACAACAGAAGATAATAATAACCTGATCATCAGCAAGAATTCCTCCTGAACAGGGGAAGCCGGTTGTCTCCTTCTGGGCCATCCATGATAAAGCAATTCGCTGTCCATGAGTAATATACAGTCAAGTCAATACAACAATAAATATATCTACTAACATTTACCAAAAGGTCCAAAACATGCAACCATCAAGTTGGAAAATCATATCAACTGAATAGAATTCCAATTCTCATATTGGGACCAAATCATGATAGTTAAGTAAACAGTAAATCGATAAAGTACAACACACATTTAATTTCTACGGCTTGTATTTTGAACATCTACAGGGAATGTTTTACTTTTGATCATTACATACATACCTGATGTTTCAGAAGTGGGACTGTCAAGACACCATCAGGCAGACTTGCTTCAGCATTAGGCTGAGAGAAATCCTGTCAAGTAAGACAATGTCATTAGACCTAATGAGTCTGAATTAATATGAAGAATAAAGGTTAATTTGGGACTTTCATTAATAGCACTCTTGCATTATATAACTCATGACACATCCAATAACCGGAGGCGGTCAGGAACCTTTTAGTCCCATTATAGCGCATACAACATTTTCGACTTAATCATGATCAGGGTTTCAAATAGACATTTCTATACAAACAATTATGTATCCGCATATCAGTAAAAACTAAGGTGTTGGACTGTTGGTGCGTGGTAGAGAGTAAAATAAGTTCAACAAGAGATACAATGACAATTCGGTAAAACACCTGCTCACTTATAAGACTAACAGCCACTAACCTGCAATGCAGCTTGAATGATCATATTTTCTCTGTTTGACTGAAGCTTCAGGGCAGTAGATTGGTTAAAAGTATGACCAATTGTAGAATATTCCGAAGACACTACTGGTTTTTTCATAGCTAGAGGTCGATATGGGACTGCAGAGTGGCCATTAGTTTCTATAATGCAGATGTCAGAATCACTATCACTATCGGATATACATTCTGAAGAATGACTTTGAACTGATTCAAAGCTGGCATTTGAAAAATTAGAATCAATGCTCCTCGGTTGAATATGTTCACGGTCTCCTTGTTGTATTTGAAAGTCTAAATAGTCATTGCTTTGTGTCACTGGGCTGGGATCTGCTGCAACATATTGCAAACATTCATCTGAATCATAAAAATTATTGAAGCTTCTGTTGCCATTGTCTTGGCTAAGGAAAGCCGTTTGTGGTGCCATAAATGAGTGTCCCTTTGCAATATCTGTTTGATACGAGACTGCACAGCTTGATGCACCAGACCACCAATGATTGGTTTCTTCAGGTGCATAAGCATCGTCCCTGAAACTATCATCCCCTGGAACTGAACTGTAGACCACTTTTTCTGACTCAGCCTCTGGTTTAACCGTCACATGAATAGCTTTATTATCTTGAAAACTGCTTGAACAGTTATCAGGCCGGTCAAGGTTATTATCAGCTAAGTGACTGTCAAAACTGTTGTACGGTTTGACACATGCAGGAGAAACTGAAGGATTACTCTCACTCTTGACACTGATCCCTCTTGCACTAGAAAAATCAATAGCAGGTTTCCTTTCTAAAGATCTACTATCTACTCTCCCATGTCTATCAAAAATCATCTGGCTGGCCCCATCCGACTGAGACTCACTTACTCCACTGTCAACATCATTTACAGCTTCTTCTATATTGGGAAAGAACTGAAAAGCGAAATTCTGGACAAAATTGGGGGTATGTTCTGAGAAGGATGCACCACTTGTATTGTAGCAATCTTTTGCAGAAGAGACATAGTTATCCGCACTGTCACTGAGAGAATTCGAATTATGAAAAAAACCAGACATGACAGAGGAATTATGATTGGCTCCCAATCCCGATCCATATCCAGGCACATCTTCGAAATATGGAGTAGACGTAACTGCAGTATGATGTAAGAAATAAATGAGGAATGTGGAAATTAGTAACAGATAGATGAGTAACATCAAAATTTACACACACACTGATATTTAGTAGATAAGGTGCATACATTTGGAATCGATCATCTTCTCATCCTGCTTCGAAACAGTGTCAACGTCATAATTCACAGGATTGAAGGCCACATTTCCATCATGATCAGAGAAACTAGATGATATACTACAACTAGTCATCTCAGATTGAGATACTCCACATTTTTCCACAGGCTGCTCACCCTGACTTAACGAAAACCAATCTTTAAGACTTGCAGAGCAAGTATGAGTAGGTGAAGGACTCATCCCAGGGTCCACTTTCACATGGTCATCGAATGAACCAGACACCCCTGTCCCAGGTTGTGAGGCTCTTAAGCTACATGAATCCCGAGAAGGAAGCCAATCAACCATCTGAGCTCCTATTCAAGAAACAAAAAATATCCAAGTGACGGTAGAGCAATGTACCTCGAACAGATCAAGAACTATCATTGACCATAAAAGTAGCTCTAAGTGTCTATGTAACACCAATAAAAAAATGCAACCTTAAAATTATTACAAAAATGTAATCTTTTATAACTACTAACCATTTTGCAACTGTGAATTGTTGAGCTCGTTAGCAGATGAATCAACTGGTGATGAATTATCTTGGCTACCCTAAAAGTAGTCACTCACAAGGTTAGTTTCGAATTGTGAATCAAACATACATGAAACAATATATACAAAATTCAAATATATTTTTTGCAGAGCATTCAAAATCAATGTTCAATTCCCAACCCTATTTTACAACGGAGCTAATCAAAAACGAAATTGGAACCAAATCAAGCTGTGTAATCGAAATTCTGAAGCTCCCTTCAAAAGCCAAAAAAATACCTCAGCAGAATCAGGCTTCTCATCTAAAATCCGATAAATGGTATCGATATCAATAGTGAAATCCTCATCATCATCTTCAAACTCAAAACCACCATCACAATCATCATCAGCCGGTAATTCAAACACTGAACCTTCCTCACCCATCACGAAATTTAAAAACAAACCCTAACCCGAGAGAAAGGGGAAGAACAAACAAACAAACCCTAAATCGGAAAACCCAAATCAAAAGTAACGAAATTTGCCTCCCGGAAAAAGCCAATCAAATCGAAGAAGGAAGCGTAGATCCAGGGATTTCGAGAAGTTTCAGGTAAATTAAGAAGAAGAACAAGAAGGATTGTCAATTGGGTTGATGAAGAAGACGGAATTTTCCAGGAAAGGTAGAGAGAGAGCAGTTGGGCTCGAACAAAAACGCGACTTTTCTTGCGGCCGGTGGTTTCTTTTTATTTCCTTCTCTTTTGGCTTTCTCCGAATTGGAAAAGGTAAACAAAGAGGAAGAGACTTGTCGAATTTTATAAGGAACGGTCGAAGAAATCTTCTCATTATTTTTTTATTTTTTCATTATTATATTGCATGGTTATTAAACTTTTTAATAATATATGCGCCGTCATCTTTTTCCTTTATTAAGGTTTTTTCTTTTAATATCTAGTTTCGTTAAAGCAAAATCACAATTTTAAACATATGAAATGAAAGGTACTTTAATTAGAAGAAAATGAAATAAAAAAAATTAGACCAAGACCATTTAATGATGCAAAGTAGTTGTATGTTGTTTTATTTGTGTGAAATAAAAGTCTTTATCTTTATTTGATATAAATATTAAATAGGTTACTAAAATTTTATTTTATTTTGATAAAGAGCTTAAATAGGTTACTAAAATTTAAACATAATGTATGACTAAAAGACTTGTTGACTGGGCAAAAAATTGCAAAAAGCCAAACTAAGAAAATGAGAATTTGGTAAATTTTTATTTTTGTTAATAAGAGTTTGGTTACTTTGGTAAGTTAACTTGTTAGAAGAAAAATTAGATAATTTTTTAGAAGTACATTTTCTAAACTCAGATTAAATTACCATATACTAATGCTAGAAAAAAGAAATATGAATCTAACCAAACCATAAAAAGTAATGGTGTTAGGTGAGAGCATTGAGCTCTGCGGACACTTGTATTTAGTCTTCTGAAATCATTATTTAGTCCTGAAATCAGACTTGAATTATAGGAGATCTCCATTTTGATCTCTTCCTTTATCGAGTTGAAGTTTTGTTTTCTTGACGTAGCGGAAGCTTATAGATATAAATACAAAGAGTTTACCCGTTATGTGATCTACGATTCCGTTTTTGCCAAGTTACAAAATGGTTGCTTGTCTTTGCTTTTTAGGAGTTAGAACATCTTTAAAAAGGACCTTAAATTTGATGTTGGCAAAACCTCAAATATGAGGTTCAAAGTTTGCCTCCAATAGCAAAATCTCAAATATAACTTTAAACCTTTCTAATTTTACATTATAGACCTTACTATTTATAATAATTCACTAAAATCTTAAAACTTTTATAAATAACAATAAAACATACATTAAAATTATTACAAACATTATTTATTAATAAAACATTAAATTATAACAATAAAATTACATTAAAAATAAAAAAATAAAATTACAAATTACAAGTACA
>VBRH01000630.1:23396-40285 GCA_014578085.1 Cardamine resedifolia | reverse complement strand
TACAACCGACCAAATTTGGTAGATAATTCGACAAGAGATTGATGAATTTACCCACAAATATTCGGCTCAAACCCAGTTCGATAGACTGGCCGATAGTGCCTCCCAAACAAGTACCAAACTCTGATTTTATAGCTTCTTCTCTTCTTTCTCCTCCTCCTTCTTCTTCTCTGACTCTCTCAAGCTATCTATCTCTCTCCCCTCTCTTCCAGCTTTTCTCAAACTGCAGAACCTCACGATCGGGAAAGAAGAAGAACAAGAAAAAGAAAAAAAGTCAACCATGACTTTTCCCAAATTGCAACAAAATCCATACACTTTCAATTAATTGCACCAATAGTCCTCTGACTATTAAGTAATTGCAATAAAAATCCAATTATTGGATTACAGATATTACACTTATTGTCTTATTCTTCTTTTTCGGTATTGTTTCCTCACGCTTCACCTCTCCTTTCAATGTTCCTCTCCACTTACTCTTGTCTCATCTGCCTTTTTCTTCTTTTGTCTTCATTAGGTACTTTTCAGACAAAGAGAAATGCAGAGCAAAAGTAGTGCATCTGCAATTTATTTCTTTATTGGCCCCATCTGCACCGGCCCACGTCCAAGAAAAAAACAAACCACGTTCTAAATGGTTCACCGAAAAGCTGTTATTGAAGTTAAGTGGCGGCGAAATCCGATTTGCAAAAATCCACTCTAAAAAACGGCTTGAACAGAGAGACACATAAATTATATACTAAAACTCGCGTTTTGTTATTATGAAGACAATTGGGCCTTAAAGTGTTGTAACATACTATCAAAACAAACTGGCCAAATTAGCATGCCCGTCTCTGGCCCATGGCATCATAGGCTTTTGTCTAGGGCTTATGCAAAAATTCAAAAAATCCTTAAAAGAAAAGGGCAAAAAAAAAAAAAAAATTGTGAAAGGCTTTATAAATCTAATTTGCTTAGGCCTAAAATATTTATGAGAGGGACCTGCAAATTACAAATTATGAAACTCGGATGTTACATACATAGACCACAAAAGAAAAACTAATAGGTGGAGAATTTCTTTAATAAGGAAAAAGGTTGCCGTCGTGTAACGGATTTCCGTTTTATTTCAGTTTTTTCGTCTAAGCTTTTGGTTGCGGGGTTTTGGATAGATATTTGATCTACTTTCATGCTGAATCAAGAGCTAGCATGAAAGTTCCATTTCAGGGAAGGACGACGGTACCATGATACTTTCTGTACCATTTCGAGCAAGCAAATGGCTAGAAGGGCCGGCCTATGCATATTTTCCTTTGTTACTTGATCATAACCTTTGCTGAAAAAAAAAAAAAAAGCCCAATAGGTGGAGTTATGGGCTTTACTTAGCTTAACAAAGCTTCAACCCGGCCCAGTTTAAACAGAGAAGAAAAAAAAGAAAAGGAACAAAAACTTCAACGCTTGTTCAGTACTCAGTCCTCTTATGTTGCATTAAGTCTGCAGAAACCCTAGTTTTCGTGTGACTGATTCATCATCTCCGCCATGGAAGAAGTATGCGAAGGAAAAGAATTCTCATTCCCACGGCAAGAAGAGATCATCCTCTCACTCTGGACTCAGATCGATGCTTTCAAAACTCAGCTCAAACGCACTGAGAATTGTCCGGAGTACATCTTCTATGACGGACCTCCATTCGCCACCGGACTACCTCACTACGGTCACATCCTCGCCGGTACAATCAAAGATATCGTGACTCGGTACCAAACCATGACCGGTCACCACGTCACACGCCGGTTCGGGTGGGATTGTCATGGTTTACCAGTTGAGAATGAGATTGATCGGAAACTGAATATAAAGAGAAGAGAGGAAGTGATTCAGATGGGGATTGATAAGTATAATGAAGAGTGTAGAAGTATTGTTACGAGATATGTTAGTGAGTGGGAGAAGGTTATTACTAGGACTGGTCGTTGGATTGATTTTAGCAATGATTATAAGACTATGGATTTACCTTTTATGGAAAGTGTTTGGTGGGTTTTTTCTCAGCTTTTTGAGAAGAATCTTGTTTACAAAGGCTTCAAGGTTTGTTGTTTCTTGCATTTCTGTAGGGTTTGAGATTTTGGTGAAATTGGGTTTTTGATGTTTGTGATTTGTGGTTTTGTTTTGTAGGTTATGCCTTATAGTACTGGTTGTAAGACACCGTTATCGAATTTTGAAGCTGGTGAGAATTATAAGGTAATTGTGTGGTTCAGCTGTTAAATTGCCTTCTGTTGTTGTAGATTTGATCTCTGATACTGGTAGAATGGTGTGTATACAGGAAGTTCCTGATCCAGAAATCATGGTGACTTTTCCGGTTATTGGAGATAAAGATAATGCGGCTTTTGTGGCATGGACTACTACTCCGTGGACTTTGCCGAGCAATCTTGCTTTGTGTGTCAATGCTAAGATTGTTTATCTGAAGGTTCGTAATAAGAACAGTGGAAATGTCTATGTGGTTGCTGAATCTCGATTGTCGTCGCTTCCTGCTGATAAGCCTAAGACCAAGTTGAGTAATGGACCTGCTGGTGATGTGAAGAAAGCAACTCCTAAAGGGAAAGGTGGTAAACCTGAAAGTGCAGCTGATTCTTATGAAGTTTTGGAAAAATTTAATGGAGCTTCTCTGGTTGGGAAGAAGTATGAACCTTTGTTTGAGTACTTCAGCGACTTTTCAAGTGAGGCCTTCAGAGTAGTAGCAGATGATTATGTCACTGATGACAGTGGTACTGGTATTGTTCACTGTGCTCCTGCCTTTGGTGAAGATGATTATCGTGTTTGTCTTGAGAACAAGATAGTTGAAAAGGTTAGATTTGACTACATTCTCCTTAACTTCAGATATGGCCTAGTTGTTCAGATTTATATTCTATTTTGTTTTTCTTGGTTTCAATTTCTGATCACACTACTAGAAATATCACGTAATCTCATTCAGTTGGGGGTTTAGTTGATCTTGGATTTTGGGTTGGTAATTCCTGGGGATTTCGTTGGGGATTTAAGGGATTACACTGTATGGTTAATTATTTAGGATGAGATGTTCATTTGTTGTTTATCTCTCTCTTGAACAATCCATATTTGTCTACTCTACTAATATTGCTTTATCTCATTATTTTAAATGTTGTTCTATTTGGCAATCCTATCTTTCAGGGAGAGAATCTAGTTGTGGCTGTTGATGACGATGGTTGTTTTACTGAGAGAATTACGCACTTCAGTGGCCGTTATGTCAAAGATGCAGACAAGGATATAATTGAAGCCGTGAAGGTGATTATGGATGCCAAATGTTTGTAATACGCCTCGATGAGTCATTTAAGATCATAATGATTTGTCATGTCTCTTAGAGAATCGAAGTGAATTTTGGACCATTGGATTGTTCTATTGTAGGTGCTTTTTTTCGTATAAGTAATTTTTAAAAAAAATTTCAGGCCAAAGACAGGCTTGTTAAAACGGGGAGCTTTACTCACTCGTATCCATTTTGCTGGCGATCAGACACCCCTCTCATATATAGAGCAGTTCCAAGTTGGTAAGCTTCATGTTTCATATGAGCTTGGGCTAAGTTCTTAGTTGTTATATCATTTAGTGATAGCTTCAGTGAGGCACTTTGTTACTCTGGTCCTTGTCTTGAAGTTTGGCTAAAAAGATGTAGGCTTTCGTCCTGTCTCTGTTCGGTTGGTATAAATGATGATCATAATTTTTTTTTCATATGATTATATCTGGCAGCCTCTTTTCGGAACTCTATATGCTAGCTTTGTGTATATTGTTTTGGCATCATCAAACTGTTTAGGATATTCAAATTTTCGTGTTTTCATTTATCTATTTATATTTCTAATGTAGTGAATATCTGACCTAAGTGGAATGAAGTAATTAGTAAAGATGATATGAATCTTAGCATTATTTAAGTTTCATGTATCGTTAGGACTTTTAAGTTTGTTCGTGTTTGACCTGTTAGGTTTGTGCGCGTGGAGCAGTTGAAAGAAAAATTGTTAGAAAACAATAAACAGACGTATTGGGTACCTGAGTATGTGAAGGTCAGTGGAAGAAATGACCAGTACTTTAAAGCATATTACAAGTTAGTTCGTTTACATAAGTTGCTGATATGAATTAAGTTGTTCTAAAACCTTCTTCTTGATTAACCTGCAACACAGGATAAACGTTTTCACAATTGGCTTGAAAATGCAAGGGATTGGGCAGTCAGCCGAAGCCGATTTTGGGGTACGCCTCTTCCCATATGGATCAGCGATGATGGGGAGGAAGTTGTGGTCATGGATTCTGTTGAAAAGCTTGAAAAGCTCTCTGGTGTCAAGGTCTCTTCTTCTGTTGTTTGCTTTTTTTGTTTTGTTTTGTTTTGTTTTGTTTTGTTTCTGTCTTTCTTGCAACTACTTTTCATGCACTATTGGAAGATAGTTTGTTTTTAAAAAATAAACAGAAATTTATCACCAGGTAGCTCACTGATGCTTCAGGGAAAGCTACTGTCACGATCTTGTTTCCTCTATATGCAATTATGTTGTGGTGAATATTTGTGGATATATTTTCAAAATTTGACTGAATGTTTCTAGAAGTCTTCTTAATATGTTCTGTTCAAGTTTATGACATCCTATGGGGGTTTGTTCTTATCTTCTTACTCGTTTGTTTTTCTGATGATTATGGTGCAGGTATTTGATCTGCATCGTCACCATATTGATCAAATTACAATCCCATCTAGTCGTGGCCATGAGTTTGGTGTGCTCCGTCGTGTAGAAGACGTAAGATGGATCCAATACTTCATTCATTTTATCACTAATCCTTGATTGTCTGGGGTGTAATCCCATACTTACGCTTATCTCATGCTTTTTCAGGTTTTTGATTGTTGGTTTGAGAGTGGGTCAATGCCTTATGCATATATCCATTATCCATTTGAAAACAAGGAGCTATTTGAGAAGAACTTTCCTGGTGATTTTGTGGCTGAAGGGCTTGATCAAACTCGTGGATGGTATGTCATTCCATATCTTAATAGCTATCATGGTGGTTACATGGTGAATATAAAAAAAAAGTGCTTTGCTTTCTATTAAGGTCTTTGACAACTGAATTTAACCTTTTTACCTTCTAGTATTGCATATTTGATTGGTGTTTATCGTGTTGAGAGGTTTTCGACCCACGATTGGTGCTAAGAAACCATATCATATCAGTTCTCATATGCTTTTCGAGAAGGGAATTCTATATTGATATATCGCTTAAGCTCTTTAGACAAATTTTTTATTGCTATATCTCTGGGTTTGTTTCGTCCCTTTACTGTATTGCATGATCTTGATCTTAACTATCCTCAATGATTGCGCTTAATTAAGGAATGAGTCGAGGCTAATGGAAGTTGTGATCAGTTTAATATAAAATGTGATCCTAGGAGTGTTTTGAAAAAAAAGCATAACAAGCAATATTTGTTTCTACTAAGTAGGCTATTAATGATATCTAAAGTTGTGGTTTGGTATCTACAGGTTTTATACTCTTATGGTGTTGTCTACTGCATTATTCGAGAAGCCAGCATTTAAAAATCTGATTTGCAATGGTCTGGTACTTGCTGTGGATGGCAAAAAGATGAGTAAGAAATTACGAAATTATCCACCACCTATGGATATCATAGATGAATATGGAGCGGTAAGTTTTTCCTATAATATGCTCTTATGCTGCATTTCAGCTTTTATTTTTATATTTGTATAGCTATGAAAATCTTGGCAGCGTTTATACGTCATCACTTAGTCATTTTACCTGAACCTTGACAGGATGCTGTGCGATTGTACCTGATAAATTCTCCGGTTGTACGTGCTGAGCCACTACGCTTCAAAAAAGAAGGAGTGCTTGGTATTGTGAGTGATCTTGGTGGTTGATTTATTGATGCTTTGAGTAGATTTGTTGTTTGTCTGATCTGGTCCTGCATTGGTATTCACTAGGTTAAAGATGTATTCCTTCCATGGTACAATGCATATCGGTTCCTTGTTCAGAATGCAAAGAGACTTGAGATTGAGGGTTGTGGAAGCTTTGTTCCTATTGATCTGGCAAGTTTACAGTCATCAAACGTTCTCGATCAGTGGATTCACTCAGCTACACAGAGTCTTGTCCATTTCGTATGCAAAGAGATGGATGCATATCGGCTTTACACCGTAAGCATTTTACATGTCATTTTCAGCATGATATGGTTTTTAGAAAACAAGTTCTCGTTTTTTTTTGTGGTACTTATCACATCTTTCTTAACCTTTTCCAGGTGGTTCCTTATCTCTTGAAGTTCCTCGACAATCTCACTAACATATATGTTAGATTCAACCGCAAGAGGTTAAAAGGCCGTACAGGAGAAGATGATTGTCGCATTGCTCTTTCAACTCTATACAATGTATAGTAAATAGTTCTGGGGATACTTTTGTTTGTATGGTCATCATCATTTGAACATTCGTAATCGCTAATAATTGTGTCTGGATTTTCAGGTGCTCCTTACTTCTTGCAAAGTGATGACCCCTTTTACACCATTCTTCACTGAGACTTTATACCAGAATCTGCGGAAAGTGTCTGAAGGTTCTGAGGAAAGCATTCATTACTGCTCTTTTCCACAACCAGAAGGAACGGTAATACTCAAATCCATATCTCTATATCCAAGGAGAAAATATAAATTGTATGAGTTTTTGCTCATTTTTATTTTCTTGTCGTGTTTAAATAGAGAGGGGAGAGGATTGAGCAAAGTGTCACAAGGATGATGACAATCATTGATCTTGCTCGGAACATTCGTGAGCGTAACAAACTACCCTTGAAAACTCCTCTAAAGTGAGTGTTGTACTTTGAAAATTTTCAGTTTCTGTTTTGTTAGCCTAAAACATGAAAAACATTTCATACATGCTTATCCTCGTTGTATCAGGGAAATGATTGTAGTCCATCCAGATGCAGAATTCTTGAATGACATAACTGGAAAACTAAGAGAGGTATGTGGTGTTACAGTTTATCTTGTGGAAAGTCTTAATTATTATATATACATATATGTATCAGAATTTTTTGGATGTTGTTATTGAGGACTGCTGGAATCAGCAAATCACTGTGTGGAAGAGAAATTTTTAAGGCTACACGAGTCCTGAGTGCATGCTAGGCTCTGCACATCAACTACTTTTTCTCTTTACATTCAAGGAACGATACCTCAGATTTATCTAGTTTGATTTTGCATTGCAGTATGTCCTGGAAGAACTTAATGTAAAATCTCTTGTACCATGCAATGATACTCTGAAGTATGCATCTCTAAAAGCAGAACCAGATTTCAGGTTAGTCAATTTTTCTATCTGCACTTTTCTTTTTACCGTTGAGCTCGATGTGCTTTAGCAATTTTACTTGTTAATTCCTGCAGTGTGTTGGGAAAGCGACTTGGAAAGTCAATGGGGCTTGTTCGAGATGAAGTTAAGAAAATGTCTCAGGAAGATATCTTAAGATTTGAGGAGGCTGGGGAAGTTACTATTGCTGGACACTTGTTAAAGCTAGCAGATATCAAGGTCTCTCATGCTATGTCGCTCTCTTATGGGATAGCATGAAGAATATGTTGTTAATAGCTAAATTCTGACACATTTCTTTCTTGTGTTGTACAGATTGTTAGGGTTTTCAAACGCCCGGATGGTTTGAAAGATAATGAGATTGATGCAGCTGGAGATGGTACAAATCTTAATTAATTACTATTTCTCTATGGTCAATTTATGTGAATCTTGATTGATTACCGGTGCTCTATTGATAAGGATCCAGATAATATTTGCTTTTATTCATGATGCAGGTGATGTTTTGGTGATTTTGGATCTACGAGCAGATGATTCTTTGTTTGAAGCAGGTGCTGCCCGTGAGGTAAATAGATATATAACTTATAATACTGTACAAGTCCTAGATGAAACCGAAGCAATACATTTTCTTATAACTTGTATATTTGCTATAGGTTTCTTTTTCTGTATAAAACATTTTATTTCCAGATAAAGCTGCTGTCCCGATATTGTGTTCATGAGCTTTCTTTCCTTGTGCTATAGATTGTCAATAGGATCCAGAAACTACGGAAAAAGTCAGGTTTGGAACCAACAGACTTTGTCGAAGTGTACTTTGAGTCATTAGACGAGGATGAATCTGTTTCGGAACAAGTTCTACTCTCTCAGGTAACTGGGTTTAGTTTGTTACTCAATTCATGTTAACTTAAATTCTACTTGAAATTTACGAATGTTTCATTGCTGTTACATAATTAGTTGTATCAAACAAATATTTTATGTTTCCAACATGAATGTTCTCACTGTCTCATCATTGTTGTTTGTTGGACAGGAACAAAACGTTAGGGATTCAATTGGCTCGCCTTTACTTCTGTCGACTTTAATGCCATCACATGCAGTAAGTCGTCAACACTCCCACTTCTGTTTTTTTTTTCATGGCCGAAACTTAAATGTTTATCCTCCTGTCTTATGTTTGACAGGTCGTTATATCCGATGAGGTATTTATCCCAAAAGAAACATCCGATGAAAGTGTCAAGAAGGTTCCAAAGTTGTCATATAAGATAAGTTTGGCTAGACCTGCTTTGAAGTTCAATGAAGAGGCTGTTCTTGCTTTATACTCGGGTGAGTCGCTGTTTAATCACAATAGATGCCTACCGTCAATTCCCTCTCACTTTCTTTAATGAGTCCCGTCTATGGTTCCAGGAGACGTGAAATTTGCAACCAGGCTTCAAGCGTACTTATTATCAAGAGATCATTCGAATTTGAAATCAGAGTTTCAAGCCGGAAATGGGAAGGTTTGTTTGTACTTACTCAAAATTCTGATCATTAGTTAATGAGAACCCAAATTGTTTTACTTTATCGGGTTTTCTGTATCTTGTATGGCAGATAACTGTAAGTTGCATCGAAAAGCAGCCTGCTGTGACTGTGGTTCTTGGAGAACATCTTCATTTGTCAGTCAGCGACGACTTGTTGAGCAAGAGGAACGCATGAGCCCTCCATCTCGGTTTTGTTAGATTGTTTGTGATAACTTGGGGGATTTATTTCAAACGTTAAGTCCCACATTTTTCTTCTTCCATATCTTTACCTTTAAAGTGTTTCCTCAGATTGTTGCAAAAAGTGTTAAATCTCAGTGTTGAGAATCTTTACTCGTTCTATTTGTACAAAACTAAAATTTTGTTTATCTCAAAATTTGTGGTGTGACAGAATTGTGACCAAAGTTGATTCCTAATTTGCTTAAGAAGTATCGAGGATTATAGTTATAAGCAGCGAGGTTAACATTATTTAACACTAAAGCTCTGTTGTTACAGTGAAAAGTGAAATCTCATAAACTAAATTAAGAGCACTCTCTTTGAAAATTGTAAATGAGATGTTGACGTTAGTATAAAGCAAAATTATTCATCCTGTTTTATCATGTTTAAGTTTCCGTACCATCGACTTATTTTTACACAAGATCTTGAGGCTTACATACTTTTCACTCAGCGTACCACAAGCGTCGAGTGGTTCGCCAATCAAAGCTTGGTTCAGTCTCGGCCACTTTCCCTTCGTCGAACCAAAAGCCTCGAGTGGTTCGCCAATCAAAGTTTGGTTCGGCCTCGGCTACTTTCCCTTCAATGCTAGGCTCACCTCCAGGCATAGACTCAGACTCAGCCTTTGGAACACGGGCAAGGTTTGGACCTTCAATGACCCGCTGAGGCTCAATGCAATGCTTCGGCTGGACCTCATGCATGAGATTGTCTAACGGTGGAGTTGGTATTATATGCAGTTTGTGCTGAGCCTCAGAAGCTTCTCTATGTTCAACAAACCGGACCACAGCGCAGGCCACAAATATAACCAGAACAATTGATAACACTGACTCTAATAATTTGTTTCTTTTGGGATCTCCTCCCACCTGTAATTCGTTATAACATCCCCACGAATTAAAAAATAAATAAAAATAATTAATTCCCCATATCTAAACTGGTTCACTTCGATATATGGTCCTAGATCTGTTCAATCTGGATTAATTAAACCGATCCGAAAAAACCGAAAAATAACAAACATCTAACCAGGTATCAGACCTAAGCCCCTGATCTAACACCTAACCAGCTATCAAACCAATCATGTTTTGAAATCAAAGTGGCAAGAACTAAAGATGAAGCAGAAACCTTGGATAAGGTGAAGTTCCTTTTGGGAAGAAACAGAAGATTCTTATCACCGTGTTCAAGACTATAGCGTAGCAAGTTGCAGATTGTTACCGCCGTGGCTATGTCTCGGCTTTCTGTAAAACAAACACATATGCAATTCATTTCAATAACCAAGAAGATGTAAAACCATTAGAGAAAATGTGATTTAAACGCATATATTTGAGACCTGGAATGTCGAATATTTGTTTGTCAGGTGGGATACCGAGAAGTTCTCCAAGAAAAACTCGGACTCGGGCACGTTCCTCCCGTAAAAGCATATCTCCATGAGTCATAACAACTGCTGGCTTGTCATCTACTAAACATATTCAAGTTCTTTAAGATTTTTTTTTTAAAAACAAAAGACTATTTTGAAACTTACAGTTTATAAAAATGGACTAACCAACCTTTAAACGATAGTAAGGGAGAGTTAAAAGCCGCAGAGATCATATGAGCATAGCCTGTTTCGCTCTCCATCGATTTCAAGATTTCGACTGCATTAACAACAAAGATAACGGAATTCACTTTCCTTATCTCACAACCGGTACCACCATCACGGATCATTCTATCCGTTAAATCCGAGCTGTCAGATGTCCTGAAGCAAATAAAAACTCAGTAAGTTAACACCAAAACAAAAATGATGAAAGTCAAGAAGGAGAATAAATCAAGATAGAATCGAAACCAGATAACAGGTTCGCCGGGATGAACACCTTGTGTAACCCACTGTTTAATCTTACTAATGTTATCAGATGACGAGATATGACTCAAACCAGGCGTGTCATATAGGCTAAAGGAAGCAGAACTTCCTCTTGGAATCATATATTCTTGAGCAAAGAATGTGCCTCCTTCAGATGCCGTACCATCTGCAAATCGAGAGAACAAAAACATTAAAACTACATCTTTAAAATAGATGATAAGATGGATAAGTATGGATAGAGTACATGATTCTTGAGCTCTAGCTGGGGCAAATTCGTCGTCTTCGATCACTTTAGTAATCCTATTAACAAGACTACTCTTCCCGGCACCTTTCGGACCAACAATGAGGACAGTTGTCGTCTTTGGAACATCGTAAACGCCCAATTTCACATCAGACCATGATCCAGGAGTATAGCTATATATATATATATATATATATATGCATTTTCAAGCCAATCTCATTAGTTTTTTTATATTAGGCAAAAACATGATTCAATTTGTATGATCACAAAGTCTCACTAACACAGCTTTTCCCTAATTAAAAATGAATCAAGAACCTCCAGATTTGGTTTCTGGCTTGTTTCAGTTTACTTTTGCTGCTTTTGAGCAATAGATCATGGCTTTGTAGAATCTCTTGATAAGCCTTTTCTCTTCTTCTCAAATCAACCGCATGATTTGAGAATTTAGGGAAATTCTCTTCAGAAACATCATCTTTAAACCCTAAATCATCGCTGCCACATAAATAAAGGAAACCATTTCTTGAAGATTATGATCATCGAGAACAAGTAGTGATAAGATTAATAATATTTATACCTGAAACACCAAGAACAAGGAGATGATGATGATGATCTTGAAAACTCAAGGTAAGATGAAGATTCTTCATCTACAAGTTTTAAAAATTAATTATTTTTCGTTATTCCAAAACATGCAAAACAGTTCCAGAAACAAGAAATTAGGAGAAAGCATTTAAAAAAAAAAAAAAAAAACCTACCATTTTTGAAAGTATCACCACCCATGGCTACGATTTAAAGATTTTTTCTGTTCTTTATTTGTTCTTTGGCGCAGAGATTTTCTCACACAGAAAGAAAGAAATAAATTCAGAATATTGTTTCGATAAAGATCATATAAGAATCATAATATTTTGTTTTTTTTCAATATCTTTGGTTTGTTGATCAGTCCTACAAGCTACACCTCAATAAATTTTTAGTGGACTTATTCGTTTTACTATATTTAGGGAATAATTGAATACATAATTCACATCAATTAAAGAAAGATTAAAATAACTAGTCGGTTCATTTTGCATATCGAGACAGAAAATAGCAGTGAAAACTGGAAACGGATCATTTAAATAGTAATTTTATCTAATTACCAAAAGACTTATCCCGTATTTTATCGAAAATTCTTCAAAATAATAATTTTTATTTTAAAGTTAGACGAGAAAATTGGGTTAGCTAAAATCATTATCCCAATTCACATTATTTTGACTAAAAATCAATTTTAGAATGCATATTTTTGGTAAGAATTGATTTTCCAAGTATTTTGGATAATTTTTAAAAAAATTATCAAATTTATGGATAGTTTTTAAAAATTTAGAAAATTCGAGATTGGTATGGATTAGGTGAAATGGACAGGCCTAAAAATGAATAACATAGTTAACAAAAATGAATCTAAAATTTTCGTCTAAGAATGAATTATACATAAAAAAAATTATGACTAAATGTTGAAAGACGATAGAACCAAACATTGTGGGTTAATCGGGTCCACAAAAACCTGATTCGGAAAGGTTCAATATGGTTATGAATATGGAAACATCTTTTTGGCATGATGTTTCGAAATTTATTTGATCTACTAAACACACGAGATATTATTGATTTGAAAATCTTGTACCATCGAATAGAAATCTTGACTCAGATTGAAGACGAGCTTGACTCTCTCCGACTTGAACCTCATAAAACATGAAATCATTGTTCTTTTTTGGAGAAGGAAAAATTACTCTTTCAAATGTACACTTGACATATGATTCGACAAACAAATCCAATTTGTGATTGGTTCCCTAACTCTACACCTAATCTCTCTTTCATAACATGGATTTCTATTCATAATCGCCTAGTTACGGGGATAGATTGGTGAGATGGAATGTCGAAGCGAATGGAAATTTTGTATTTAGCGGAGAGGGAGTAAAGCCAAGAGATCATCATTTTTTTTCTTTCTCATGTTCCTACTCCTCTCAAGTCTGGTCAGAGCTATCTTGAGGTCTTCTTCGCCACAGATTCACGTCAAGTTATGTGTTTCAGCTAACTATTCATAGTATATGGGGAGAACGGAATGGAAAACGACATGGGGAGACACCAACTATGTCCTTAAAACTCACAGGAATGATTGATAAAAGGGTTCGAAATCGGCCCAGTAAAATAAAAGGGTCATCAGAATATGGAGGGCTACAATATTGGTTTCAAAACCATAGCAATTAAAATTCTATCAACTTGTCATATTTATCCACATGTTTTAAATTTTGGTTTTCATAAGCAGTTTTTTTTTTGTTGACTATAATTTTACATTCATAAAAAAGAAAGAAAAAAAAGAAAGAAAGATAGAATATGTCTTTAGGGGAAGGCCACATCAACATTTTGAATGATTGGTTTGGTTATTATGAGACCTAAAAATAATGATAAAGCCAATGTCAACAACTTCTTCATACAAAACATATGCAAATTTTTTTATTTTTTTTTGGTGGGTCAAAAAGCAAACTTATATCTCTATCATATATTATACAAAGACAAGAATTAAGAGACTTTTATAATCGGTTTGATATGATTTAAGCTTCAAGGACCCAATCTTTACAAATTAAAAAGGGGATTAAAGAAACAATACGGTGACAAAATCTACAAATCTTCCTCTGTTTTTTCTTTCCCTATCTCTTTTTTCTTTTTTTTTCTTGACAAACCTCTGTGTTATTTACTTTTACTAGATATAATTGATCAGTTTCAGAGGTAATGAGTTTGTTGAAATGGCGCAGACACAGCCATCCATGGGCGGTCCAACATATTTGTTTGCATTGATGATGTCATTGTGAAACCACTTGACTGTGAAGGTCCCATTGTTGTATGTTGCTGCATTGGACTGTGGTCACAAACATATGTTTCTTATTAAACACATAAACTTAAAAGGATCCATTGAGACAACAACTAAGACAAGTAAATCACACCTGAAGGATAGAGATAACGGAGATGATTCAACCGGTGCATGGAGGCTACTTTCATTAGGAGAGAGCAGAGACCAGAAAACTGTAAAATGTTTAAAGTGAGATTCAACAACCTGATGAACATATAACTGAAACCGAAGTTTATGATCATATGGTTTAAGTTTCATCACCTGATGGTTCCCGATCGTTATTAACACCGGGGCAAAAGAGAAAATTCTGCATTTGTAAAACCAAAAATTCAGTTGGATTCATTACAACAGGTTTACCAATGTCTCTATTTCATGGTGTTCTAAGCTTACCTCGCTCATGTCTTGAGATACATTGCGGACCATTTCTGTAAAAGAAAGATTTGAATACTTGCGCTGTCAATTTGTGTCAAATATCATGACTAAACTCTACATGAGGGAATGATACTTACCGAGTTTAGGAGCACTTGGTTTTACAGCCAACGTCAAGCCAAGAAAACATTCATCAGGTTCTGTGTTAAAGTCCCAGAGATTTAGCTCGAGATTAGGCATTGCCGCTGCAGAATACCGCATATTTAATTGAACTTAATCTTGAAGTCATAAAAGTAGAACAAATGAAGCAAAAACAAAGAAAAAAAGGCTCACCCATGTTATTAAGCCTCAGCTCAAGGTCATGAAGAGGATATGAAGCCTGCGTAGCCATCTGTTCAGAATATATCGTTACATTCTCAATTGTAGTGAGATAGATTCAAAAGAAGTAAAGAAGTATTCAAATTACACTGAAAAACGGATGATTTAGAGCCTGATCAGCCGTTGGTCGTTTCAATGGATCCCATGAACAAAGTCGCTGTTCAGTCAAAAATGAAATCAAGAAGTTGGATGACAATAATTTTCTTAAGAATGGTCAGAGATATCCACAAGGACTCACAGTGATCAAGTCAATAGCTTCAGGAGTAGCATTAGGGAGTAGATCAGCAATCCGTGTCTGCGGAAACTGTCACAAGAAATTCAAAGCGCAAAGTCAATATTTTAAGTATAATTAAAAAAAAATGAAATAAGAACCTTATCTTTTCATTAAGTACCTCTGTGTGACTAATACTCATAATTCGAGATATGCTTTTTGCTTCAGGGAATGTAGTCCAATCCGGCTTGCCAAGAACACAGCAAATCTTGTATAATTGATCAATCTCACTGCTCATAAGGGAATCATTATATCAGATTTCACCCAGTGGTCTACTTTTAATGTATGTATACACAGACTTGACAATACAAGCTAAAATACACTATCAGATTTCATTGTTCTGATAGAATCACTGGAGGTTAGAACATTAAGTAGCAACTAACTACGCAGAGATCACAAAATCATCTGCGAAAGAAAACTACACAGAGATTAAGTTTGGTCAGAGGGCAAAAAGTTCACCTTTCACCAGGGAATAACGGGGATAAAGCGAAAAGCTCAGCTAATATTGCCCCCACAGCCCACATATCTGCAGTTCTTTCTAACCGTTAGTCTATAAACATTTGCAAAGCGATCATGGAAGTAAAAAAAAAAAAGAGAATATTAGCCACAGAAGTTCGGCTAGATTTTTGACATGATACTAATTTAATGTGAAGAAGCACAAAAAGATTTTGCAAAAAGTACCAACTGCAGGAGTGTATGATGAAGACTGTAACAAAACTTCTGGAGCTCGATACCTGTTGCAATACGAGCCAATTATATATTCTAGGATTAATATAAAAAGGCAATACCAAAGTAATTACTTACCAACGTGTAGACACATATTCAGTATAAGGAGGCAAAGATGCAACTTCTCTAGCCAGCCCAAAGTCAGCAATTTTCAGTATATTGTTGGTCACCAGCAAATTCTCTTCAGAAACAAAATCAAACTTGTGTTATATACGACATTCAGAGAACAAATTAGCATGAAAGTAATAGTAATATAATATACCAGGTTTCAGGTCCCGATGGAAATAACCGTTTTTATGCATATGTGCGAGTCCTTGCAGCATCTGAGACATAAAACTTCTTATTTCTCCCTCAGAGAAAGGTCGTTCCCTTTCTTTCATTAAATGGTATAGATTGTGGTCCTAGTCAAATCAATTATCCAAGATCAAATGAGAATATACTCTCTAGCGATAACCGTAAAATATCCTACAGAGGAAGATAATCTCTACCATGCACTCAAAGATGAAAAATAGCTCATTATGTTCCCTCACAATCTCCTTCAACTTTATGATATGAGGATGATTTAGCTTACGAAGAGCCTGCAAAAGTAACATTATATCAACACCTTTAACATAGAAGTCACCACAGTTGATTTCATAATCAGATACAACACCTTTACTTCTCGCAGATTCACACACTCTTCCCAATAGTAAAATTTTCTCTTCATCTTCTTAACAGCAACCTAACCAAACATAAGTTTAAGATCGAATTAACCACCGCACCAAACCACAGCAGATCCGTTAAAAAAAATTCTATACATTTTCAACAACTTACAACATCATATGTTTCCAAATTCACAGCCTTATATACACTACCACAAGTACCATCACCGAGCTCTTCAAGAATCTTATACCTACACAAAGCAACACAACCTCATAAGTTTCTCACACAAATCCATAACTTCAATACTACGCCAACAAGAAGAAAGAACAAACCTTTCCATAATTCCGGTTTTTCGACAATACGATACTTATAAGAAATCGTCTAATTGACCTCTGACGTCCCTTGATTGCATAAATGGTTGAATTCTTGACTGTAGCAGATTGTAAACAAGAACCAGCTTCTCATCATAAGACTGATTAATTAAAATAATCAATAAAGTTAACAACATTGTTCAAAAATAATAGAGCAGCTTCTGCAAGCTACTAATCAATAAGCTTCATCACAACAAATCTCCACCTACAAAGTTATCTGCAAAAAAAA
>VBRH01000629.1:54748-89710 GCA_014578085.1 Cardamine resedifolia | reverse complement strand
AAAAAAAAAAAAAAAAAACATCCGTTTTAGCTTTATGAAATATTTTGTAAGAGATTTCCGTTAGTACATGTGATTATCAATTGAAGTATAATCATTCAATTAAAAAAAAAAGTATAATCATTCGACGATTTAAGACATTATTCCTTTTGAGCGGCAAAAGAAAAAAAGAAAACTGAAAGAAAAAAATAATCAAACATAAAATCTGAAAATTTGGTGTCTACAACTTTACAAAATTTGAAATGTTATAGTTAATATTTCACAAAAGAAAAATCTAAAAAAAAAATCCCTAATCTCAATTTAAATCGATTGGAGAGGTATCATAACAGAAAAGATTCTTTTTCTCAGCATTTTCTCACATTTTCTCGCGTTTTCTCTCGTACATTCCCGTCGTTTTCTCGTTTCCCCAGGTTAAAACTGTACCATCACAGGAACGAGCACGCACAGAAAAAAAAAACACTGACGCAAATTTTAATTTGTCTGCTTCCTTTTGGTTTCGTACAAAAACCCTAATTTGCGTGATTTTTTCCGTCGTTTCTCTTCCCTCAAAACCATGGAAGACGGTAACGGAGCTAATCAGAGGAGAAATCCTCGTCAGATCTACCAGGAAGACGATCGGACAACGAATCGTCGCCGTCAAACAAACGAAACAAACGAAGTGGTGAACGAACCACAAAACGACGACGACGATGAGCAGCTTCCTCTTTCGCTAAGCTTGGGATCATCATCGTACTCCGATCAGCGTCAGATCCCGCCGGTGACGTCATCACTTCGTCTAGTACCACCACCTGATTTTGCTGCACCTATGCCAACGTGGCCTTCACACGGTGATTTAATGCGGCGGATGGCTTCAAATCCTTCCATGACGTCATCGCGTTATCTGCCATCGTCATCGCTGAACAACTCTCTCCAGCTGCCGCTTAATTTCTTCCCGCCGTCAGGTTACGGTCCTCCGCCGGAGATACCAGTGGTGAGACGACCAGTAAGCACCGGTACCGTTCGGAGTTCTAGATCACAATCGACCGGAAACAACAATACGATTCCGCCACCGTATCCATGGGCGACGAATATAAAAGGGAAGATACATAGCCTTGAGTATCTGGAAGCAAAACAGATCACAACAATCACCGGAGACGTACAATGCAAATACTGTGAGAAAGTGTATCAGGTAAGTTACAATCTAAGGGAGAGATTCAGAGAGGTAGAGAGAATCTTTATGTCGCTTAGAAGGACTATGAGGGAACGAGCTCCATCGATGTGGGCAACTCCAGAGCTACGGAGATGTGAGCTTTGCGGCCGTGAAAAAGCTGTTAAACCGGTGATTGCTGAACGGAAGTGTATGATTAATTGGTTGTTTTTGCTTTTGGGACAATCATTGGGTAATTGTACATTGGAGCAGCTCAAGAATTTCTGCAAACACTCGAAGAATCATCGTACTGGAGCTAAAGATCGTGTCCTTTACTTGACGTATTTGGCTCTCTGCAAAATGCTTCAGCCTAATCGACAGCTCTTTAGCCGTGACGCCGTGATGAGAGGAGGTTAAAGGTGGTGACTTGATTTTTATCATCTTCTTCTGGGTTTTATTCAAATTTCTTTATTTCAGGTTAATTACTTTTGGTTGAAGATCGTTTGAACCTTTATTTGGACTTGTTGCCTTTTAGGTGAATAATTGTGTGATGCAATTGCATTGCATGGTATTATCATTTGTCCTTTCTTTGTTGTTATTGTTGTTGTTGTTTCTCAGGACTTTGATTTAATATCTCATTAATATAATATATTATATGGTTTTGTGAAGTCTATCATCATTTGTAAAAATTTACTTCTTGTTATTTTCGAATTCTCGCGTAACAGATGATAGATATTTTTGTTGGATAAATTGTAGATGTTGTTATCCTAGAGTATTAGGATTCATTTTTTTAAGTATATCAATGTTTAACTGATAGTTTTTTAAAATAAAAATAAAAAGAATAAAGTAAATTTCGTTTATTTGTGATTTGAATTTGAAGATCTTTAGAATGTTACCAATCGGCTTTTATTTGATGCTTAGAGCAAAAAAAAAAAAATGTTGCCCTCTATTTATAATAGGAACCTATAAATTTCAAAATAATATGCTAAAATTTGAATCTCAACATAATAGAAAATATTAAACATCTATGTTACTACCACCAAATAACAATTTACTAGACATTTTTAATTAAAAGTTTATTTATTTTGAGAATAATTATAATGTTTACATAGTTTATACTAAACATTGTTATTAGTTTGGTAAAATTACAAATTTAAATTATCTTAGCAACCAATAGTTTTTTTTGTCAATTATATAATTTACACCATTTCACTAAAATGTAAGGGAAAATAATATTTTTAACCTCCAAACTGACAAATGCTAAACTTTAAACTTTGATAATATTACAGTAACATTTTAAATCTTTAAACTATTTTTGGTAACATTTTAAACCTCAAAACTAGCTTCCACATTTTTCCTCAGCAAAATTAGACAGAATGGGTAATTTTTCTTCGATTTTTCTTTTTCAACTTCGTTTATTCGTTCTTTTTCACTCCAAAACCTTTAAATTTTGTCAATTTCTTCTCTAATATAACAATCTTCAATTTTGGAGTTCATTCTCTTCAAATTTCACTTTTAAAAACTCATTTTCACACTTAGTCTCTCATTTTTTTCAATGAGGTTAACAGTGGAAAAAACGCAGAGACTAATTTAAAAATTTAAAGTATTAGTAAAAATAATTTGAAAATTTAAAGTGCATTTGTCACTTTAAAGATTAAAAATGTTTTTTTCCCTAAAATGTACTAGTATATGATTGTGTAACTATTAAACCCAGGTATTTATAAAAAAAAAAAAAAACTATTAAATTCAGGTAACAATATCAAATAACCCATGCTAAAAAAAAGTATATCGGACCCACCTAATATATATCTCAGAACCTATATTTATTTTTAAAGTCATTTTTTTTTTTTTTTATAGTTTCTTTACTATAATAGATCTAAGAGCTCTAATGGCATTAATAACATTTAATATTTTACCAAACATTTCTCCATATTCCTTTTTGTTTTCTTCTTCTCATGAATTCTGTTTCGTTTCTACGATTTCATTTCTCTATTCTCAATTTTTTTGAAAATAATGTTCTCTGTAAACAATTTTTTTTGAAAATATGTCAGTTTTATCTTTTGTTAAAGCTCTCATTTCTCAGAGTTCATTACAAGCTGGATCATTGATTTATCGTAATTTTATATTTTTCATAAAAGCTTTTATCTGAGGTTGGCCATGATGGTGAATTTATAGCCATATTGTTCATCAATAATAAACGAATACTCAGTGTCAAAAAATAAATCCAAATAATCTGAATTAAACCTCGATTTCGACTTTGATTATATTTATTTTATGTGTTGTTCGGTATGGTTCATATCGGTTAAATCTATTTGGTTTAAAAACATAGTAGTAATATTTTACCAGTTTACGCCTTTGTATATCCTCCACAACGGACAAAATATAGCAACATCATTAAATAAAATCTAATATCTGAATTTAAAAATCTATTAAAAATCATTTTAAGAGTAACAACATATAAAATCGAATTCTAGTCTCTCAAGAAAGGTTTACCCTTCTAGTTTTAGAGTATGTAGAAAGGTTTCTCAAGAAATGTATCATATTAAAAAAAGTTATTAAAAGAAAATGAGAAGAGGGAACATATTCCAAATCTAGAAACTTTTGTAATGGCATGTCATTTTATAGTTTTTTCATATATTTTTCTTATATACCCAATAATTGAAAAATGTTAATTAAATCATTTGTATATTGTTACTTTTTCCATAAATCATAAAAGATTATGTTTTGTCAAGTTTCACTATGCATATATGTAAACTATAAATTAATATTATATTTTAAATGTTCCTTAATTAATAATTATATTATATTTTTATAATGTATTGCATTATTAATATTATTATTAAAATGATTAATATTATATATTTTATTGTTATAATTATGGGTTAAATAAATAAAATTTTTTTATATAATTAAACATATTTAAAATATAATTTGATATATTTAAAAAAATATTATTGAGATTTTTTTTTGAGTTTGTCGAAGTAAAAATTAAAGTTTTTTCAATCCGCTTTTAGAAGTAAAGAACAAAACCTGTACAACTAATTAAACTAAATATGAATTGAAATATCAGTTCTTCAATATATCCCTTAATCTTTTAAAAAAACAAGACAACATTTTTGAAGTGTAAGTCCTCCTCATTACCACCACCAGATAAGTAGTATTTACATGAAGAGAAATTCCAAAAATTTGACTTTTTAAAATGAGATTTCTCCGCATATTGCAAGGAAATGGTCTATTTTCGAGGTATGAATCCACAACGAGACTGTTTTAAAGAGCACTACAATCGGATTGAGGCTATTGATTATTGGATTGAAGCTAGTAACCAACGATTATTAGCTTTCGACAATAACCATATATTGTTTTTTGAACACTCATATGTTCATATCTTAGTTAATGAGGGTTGTCCCTTTTCTTTTGACTTTTTTTAATCTCTGTTTTGTTATCATCATTGTTTGTTACCACTAAATTAAACTTGTTTTCTTTTTCCCTTATTTACGTAGATGAACACAATGATAATATGCTCAAGTATGGTCAAATCACTTTCATCTATCAGTTTCACCTTACCAACTTATGTGTACTCGAGATCAGGAGTTGGTGACAACAATTGATGCTCTATTTGCTCATGCTAGGAACACAGCTGCTCTTGCTACTCAGACCAACAAAAGGAGTATGATTAATTTTGTGGCCACATAGTTTGTTAAAAACCAACAAATGTCTTATTAATTTTATGGCCACATAGTTTGTTATAATTGGTAGATTTTAGACCATTTAATTTTAAATCTATTATAAATAATATTTTTAATAAAAAATAGTGTTTTGTGTCATAAATTAGTAATATATGGGCCACATCTTTCTATTTTAATGTTACTTTTTTTCCTCAATTGTTTTTAAATTTAATTTAACAAAACATTAATTGAATGTGATGTTAACAAATCTTTTATATTTTCATAAAAGGAGTATGATTTTAGATTCTCTCGTATTGCTATTCGATTAAATTAAAAGGTTTCATTCAAAGATGTCATAAAACCATAAATCATGAATTCTATTTGAGGTGAAAAGAGAAACGATAAATCCACTCGTTCAGAAGATTTGATAGAGGAAATACTTTCTTGAGTTTCTGCCACACCTCTAAAATGATTACAATCTTCTATACAGTTTCGGCTACATCCAAATCTACTTTCTCTTTTGCAATGTTCTACATCTGTCGTACTCTTTCTAATTGTGTTTCACTTAATTTAGTTTTATCTTAAAAAAAAACAATATTTGGGGATGACAAATCGAAAAAGCACGAGTCTCATGACTGTATCTTCTTCTTATCTTGAGGAATTTTGCTAATTACCATTATCGTTGTTAAGCGCAAGAACCTTAGCGGTGGTTATGGGTTCCCGATGATAAATTTTTCCAAACGTTTTTCTTTTACGACATTCCCATCTTACACGAAAGGTTTTTCACTCCTTTGATGGAATTGACAAATAGTGAACATTTAAAAAACCGATATTCATTACCTTATGAGTGACAATTGTTATGACGTTTGATGGTGGTGTATGGTTTTTTTAACCAAAATCAACCATCTTCGATTTGAAAACGTTTGGAAACTTGAGATTATGGATTAAAGGGTATGCGATTTATCATTTATAATAGTTGATAGATTATAATGGGGGTGGACAATGGTTTTTTTTCAACTCTACATTTTTTTGTCAGTTATTTTATATATTTTTTTGTAGAGTTTGATTCCAGCAAAGTGATCATTTGCGATAGTTCTGTCGGTTTATCTGTTGGTTTGTTAAACCATATGCGAATAATACATTCTTAGGATCAACCTGGACGTGAAGTTTGGAATCTTCATGCATTGATGTTTTGAAAATTATGAAATTAATATAATGTTTTGAAATAATCGATTTGTTTATTTGTTAACAAGTAAGTAATTTGTGAAAAAGAATTATGGTGTAAATTCACTTCTTAGTTCTCGTATTGTTCAATTTAAAAAATATTTAAAAGTATTAATTTTATATTATTGATAAATGAGATGATCACTAATGAAATGCTTTTTTACCAATTCATCTTTTGTATAATACCTCTGCAACGGACAAAAATTATTAGCCGAGAGCGAAGAAGAGAGAGAAATTTAAAAGAAAGGAAATAGACAAAATAAATGGCGACTCAGGCGACCCACAAGCCCTTTCATGGCTTCTTCTTCTTCCAACACAGAGGCACGAAGAATTGAGAAATTTTTTGAATTCTAAACCAATTTCTACACTCACATTTGTGATTTTTTTCGTCCTTGGTGGATCATACGAGATTTTGACTCCGTCTTCACGCAGATCTGATCGCTGAAATTCTCTTTTTCCATCTAATTTTCCCCTGGCATCCGCGTTTTTGTTTTGATCGGAGATGGAGGCATTGACGGAGCTTTGTGACATTATAGCACAGAATCCGAAGCAATTCTCGGAGAAATTGGCTTGGATATGCGGCCGTTGTCCTCAAACGGAATGGCTTCTCGCTGAATCGCCCAGGGTTTCTCGGAGTCATCTCAACGCAGTCTTAGCCGTTGCTCGGATCATTTCAAAGAATCCAGAATCAACCGATAATCGTGCGAAATCCGTCGTGGAGGAGTTTCTCAGCACTATTCCCGCGTCGTTTCGCCGTTCGTTCTGGCCGCATTCGTTTCCTTTGCAGTCGATCTCTGCGTTCTATTGTGATTTCTTGAGTTACCTTTCGTGTGCGGCGAATGTATCGCCGGAATTTGGTACCGAGGTTGCTAGGTTTACAGGGGAGGTTGTCATAGCCGCTACGAGCTGTACTGAGAGCGAAGGGGATCCATTAATTTCTAAGGCTTTCTTGGTCGCGCTTTCTCAGAATTTCCCGTCGATTTTGCAGTCTGATGGAGATAAATTGATAACAATGCTGCTTGATCAGTTTGTTGTGAATCGTGCTCCTGCGTCGCCCAAGGAACAGCGGCAGCAGAACTCGGGGAACTCTGAAACTTCGTCGTCTCAGGGCTCTCCCATTAGTACGAACCGTTATCCCTCCGGCAAAACTGAGGAGTCTAGTCCTGGCGACGAGGTCGCTAGCCATGGGTCCAATGTGTCCTCTAAGAGTTCCTCGTCTGTAATGGTGAATGGGGGTAGTATCGTGTGGAAGAGTGGTGTTGATCAGCTGAGTTTTGGATTTAGCGAAGGGAGTGGAGGTGCTAACCCTGTTTTTAGACAACAAGTGGCTTCTTTTGAAGACGAATCCATTGAGAGCTTGGAGAAGCAAGAGATTGCCTTTAGATTGATAACTCATATTTTGGAGAAAGTCAAAATTGATTCTAAACTTCAGGATCAGGTGAGGTTTATAGCGAAGAGGCAGCTCCAGTCCATGTCTGCATTTCTGAAGGTAATGCTTCTCTTGTGGTGTTCATAGATTAGGCCCTGAATTAGGAATGCTAGAGACAAGATATCTTGGTGAAGCAATTGTTGGTCGATAATGCCTTTTACTGTCAAAATATGGCTTGTTTTCATGAGGGTTGGCATGATGGTGTTTACCATGCCGATCTCGAGTAGAGTATGGATTTTTTAGAAGAGATGATGACTTTGTTTCTGCCTTCTGTTGTACAGTCAAGAAAGAGAGACTGGAACGAACAAGGCCCAGTTCTGAAAACTAGAGTCAATGCCAAACTGTCTGTTTATCAGGCTGCAGCTAAAATGAAAATCAAGAGCCTGGTGTCTCTTGAAACAGATGGAAAGACTTCTAAAAGGTTGGTCCTAGAGACTCTTGCACTGCTTTTAGATGCTGCAGATGCTTGCTTGACATCTGTGTGGCGAAAAATGAAGGCCTGTGAAGAGCTCTTCGACTCTCTGCTTTCTGGGATTGCGAAGATTGCAGTGGCAAGAGGAGGGCAGCCACTTCGTGTGTTGCTCATCCGACTTAAACCACTGGTACTGGCCGTCTGTGCACAGGTAATTTTTTTTTGTCTTAACTCGTACGAGCAACACACTCTATTCTACTGATGAATATTTTCATCACATCTGCTGGTCCACGAAAGTATAATGTCACAAGTCTGCTGGTCGGATTTTGTAGTAATGTGTTAACTTTAAATTACTGAAAGAAGTTTCTATTTATTTCTAATGCCTGTTGGAACAGCCTGATTCTTGGGGGAGCAATCAAGGGGCTATGCTTGAGAGTGTATTTAAGACTAGCTGTGAGATTATTGAATCTGGTTGGACCAAGGACCGAGCTCCAGTGGACACCTTCATCATGGGGTTAGCTTCAAGTATTCGTGAAAGAAACGATTACGAAGAACAGGTCACTCACTCTAAACCTTTCCCTTAACATGGAGAAATAATTTTACCTTGTCGTTAGCTAGTTAATTTGCCTTTCTTGTGTTGAATTGCAATTTCACCTTTCCAATACGGCTCATCATTTGGTGTCCAGGTTGATAAAGAGAAGCAAGTGCCTGCTGTACAGCTTAATGTGATTCGGCTGCTAGCTGATCTCAATGTTGCTGTTAAGAAGCCGGACGTAGCTGACATGATTTTGCCACTTTTTATTGAAAGCCTGGAAGAGGGTGATGCTTCCACTCCTAGCTTTTTGCGACTCCAAGTATGGTTCCAATATCTACAGTGATAGCTGGCTGACTGTTAATTAGAATCCAATATACGTCACTTTCTTGAACTTTGGCAATGGCAGAAACTGCTACCATCTATATCCTTTTTCACTTGATTTTTTGACATATTTAATTTTGCATTTATGCCAATTTTGTGCAGCTTCTTGATGCTGTTTCTCGTATAGCAACATTAGGGTTTGAGAAGTCTTACCGTGAGACGGTAGTTTTGATGACCAGAAGTTACTTGAGTAAACTATCGAGTGTAGGATCTGTAGAAAGCAAAACATCAGCACCGGAAGCCACAACTGAGCGAGTAGAGGTATATGTTATTTGATATAGTAGTTTACTGTGTTTCGTTTTGATTTTTACCATGTCACTTATGCTCATAGATTCAACTGTGCTGTAGACTCTTCCTGCAGGTTTTATTACGATTGCCAGTGGTCTTATGGATACAAAATTGCGCTCGGATTATCGCCATCGTTTGCTTTCCTTGTGTTCAGATGTAGGCTTGGCTGCTGAGTCCAAAAGTGGAGGGTAATTATATGATATTTGTTTGTATAATCGTTGAGTTTTTTTTCACTGTTTATTGTTTAGTTTTTCTTTTACCTGTTCTCTGTTGAATAAAATATATGGGGATAAAAAAACCTGTGCAAATTTCGTGAAATCTACTGGCAATAGCTTTTGCTAGCTCCTATATGTTTCCATCAAGGACTAACTATTGCATGAATAACTGATTGACTAATGGTGTGTTCATGCTGTTAACATCAACATAAATCAATCATCTTTCGGTCTCCTGTTTGCGTAAAAGTTTTGTATCACATAAAACGTTTTTCCTTGCTACTGACTGGAATATTTATTGCGTGCTTCATTTCCTCTAGGAGTGGTGTGGATTTCTTAGGGCCTCTTCTTCCTGCAGTTGCAGAAATATGTTCCGATTTTGATCCTACTTTGGATGTGGAACCTTCACTTTTGAAGTTGTTCCGCAATCTCTGGTTTTATATAGCCCTTTTTGGCTTAGCACCTCCTATTTTGAAAGCTCCAACACCAGCAGTGAAGTCGACCTCCAATTCAGTGAGCAGTGCGGGAAGCAATAGTGCAGTTGCTTTGCAAGCTGTGGGAGGGCCTTACATGTGGAACACTCAGTGGGCTCTGGCTGTTCAGCGGATTGCTCAAGGCACCCCCCCCCTAGTAAGTCTGACTAGAAGGCCTTCTTCAGAGTTTATTTGTGGTTCAATAGTCCTATTAATTACCGAGTCCTACGCCTCCCAGGAGATACTTCTTCTGTACTTTGATTTTATCTAATTGAGCATTGCTCTTTGTAGGTCGTCAGTTCTGTAAAGTGGCTTGAAGACGAATTAGAACTCAACGCGCTTCATAATCCTGGCAGTCGTCGAGGAAATGGAAATGAGAAAGTAGCTTCAAACCAGAGACTTGCCCTTTCAACTGCATTAGGTGGCCGAGTAGACGTTGCAGCAATGAACACCATCTCAGGTTATGCAAATGGGGAGTCATTTGAAAATATCTGCTAGATGGACTTTGGTATGGCTATTTTAGATACTTAGAAATCCCTTTTCTTCAAATTCTTTCAGGTGTGAAGGCTACCTATTTGCTTGCTGTCACTTTTTTAGAGATCATACGTTTTATTAGCAACGGGGGTATCCTTAATGGTGACTCAAGTGTGTCTGCCTCTAGAAGTGCCTTCAGTTGTGTGTTCGAATATCTGAAAACTCCAAATCTTACTCCTGCTGTTTCCCAGTGTTTGACGGCAATTGTGCATAGAGCCTTTGAAACAGCAGTCTCATGGCTGGTATGTAGATACCTTATCATAGTACTTTTATCTTATTTTTTGTCAAGGATCTTTAGGTGGCAACTCTAGCTCAATCATTCTGTCCCTTTGTATATGCGTTTTTGTCTATTTGTCACCTACACCGGCTCTGCTTTTCTGTTCCTGCTGCGTCTTCTTTTAAACATTCTAACAGTATATGAATGTTACGAAAACTTTCATCTGGTTTCAGGAAGATCGAATATCTCTAACTGGGAAAGATGCTCGTAATAGAGAACTGACAACGTATGCACATGCATGTTTCCTCATAAAGAGTATGTCACAGAGGGATGAACACGTTCGAGATATCTCTGTGAACCTGTTGACTCAGCTACGGGACAAGTTTCCTCAGGTAAAAACATTCTCTCGTTCAACTGTTTAGGTGATATATTGCATGTATGAGTATACAGTCACAGAAGAAATTCCAGGAACAAGACCCGAACCTCAGTAATTCTATATCAATTTCTAATAAGTATACTTCTTCTCACTTTTGTGCAATAATTTCATGTGTTACCCACTGAAGACCTTTTTTCCCCCGAATCTAGCTTTCATGTTTTCTTGTCTTACTTTCGTTCTATTACCAATGGTCAATTGTCATATTCACTTCCACTAGACATCGATGGTATAGTCTGTTTGTTTTTATGGACTTCAAAATGTTTCGTTATTTCTGTTTCACTTGCGTCTACCATTGAAATTTTGGTGAAGGTTTACTTCCTTCTACATATTCCCTCTCCGTTGTACATCCATTTTTTTACGTTCTTCTGTTTACTGGGTTCTGTCTTCAATCAGAGCCTTTTGCTACTGTCTACTGACTTTCAACTTACACAGTCTTAATATTTTCAGTTGGTGTATGTGTACTGGAGTATATACCTCCAGGAAACGTTTTTTTTTTGCTTTTACCTTCTTTATCTGTTTTTTTTTTTTGGAAATTATCTTCATGCTCCGTAGATCTACTAACAATGAGAAAATGCAGGTCCTCTGGCATTCGTCCTGTCTGGATAGTTTGCTGTTTTCTGTTCATGACAGTTCACCTTCAACTGTTGTCAATGATCCCGCTTGGACTGCTGCTGTTCGATCCTTATACCAGAAAGTTGTTCGAGAGTGGATCATAATATCGCTTTCATATGCTCCATGCACTAGTCAGGGTTTGCTTCAGGTTTTCTTCTTTTTTCCCATTCATTTTTTTCTTCTACAGGCACATTCGAACATCTTTATTTTTTACAGCTTTCTATTTCTTTCATGCATTCTGTTAGTTTGAAAATTTTAAACGTAATCGTACTGTGGATATATAATTCATGTCTTTGTTCTGTTGCAGTGCCATGATTTACTTCCTTCTCCCGTCTCTAACTAACTCTTTTTTGTTTGTTTGTTTTAGACTCCTTTATTTTCTTGAAATGCTTAAAGCAGCCCGGGCTCTGTTTTTCTCTCCCTCTAACTACTGTAATTGCTGTTTGATGTTTCTGTATTGAATCCTTGGTCCCTTTTAGATGTATGGTTGATGACTTGAGTTTCTGAGGTTGTCGTGAGGAACTATGAAAAACTTTGGACATAGTGGCTTAAGTTGTTGTTTCTCTGGATTCTTTTGTCTATATTCTTATTGCAGGGCTCTATCTGTGGTTTCTTCTTATATTAGATTGTTCTATGTTCACGTTCCTTCTCTTCTTTTTCATATGCACCTCAGGATAAGCTGTGCAAGGCAAACACATGGCAGAGAGCACAAACTACAACTGATGTGGTTTCTCTTCTATCTGAGATAAAGATTGGAACTGGAAAAAATGAACTTTGGTCTGGGATAAGGACTGCAAATATTCCACCTGTGATGGCTGCAGCAGCTGCAGCATCAGGGGCAAACTTAAAAGTTTCTGAAGCCTTTAACTTGGAGGTACTCGGTACTGGTGTAGTCAGTGCAACAGTAAAGTGCAACCATGCTGGAGAAATCGCTGGCATGCGAAGGTTGTACAACAGTATTGGCGGATTTCAATCTGGCTCGGCGCCTAGTGGTTTTGGTGGTGGCCTTCAGAGGTTAATTTCTGGGGCATTTTCTCAGGCACCACAACCAGAGGATGATTCATTTAATGAGATGTTAATCGCCAGGTTTGTGCGACTTCTTCAGCAATTTGTTAATACTGCTGAAAAAGGTGGAGAAGTGGACAAGTCGCAATTCCGAGAAGTTTGTTCTCAAGCAACTGCACTACTTCTGTCAAACCTGGTAAGGTTTTCTAACCAAGAATAGAGGGGCTCCTTTTTTCTTACGTGGGTGGAGGAGGAGCACATGGATGTGATATCTAGCAGGTATTACATGCTGTACATTCTAATCTCTCTTATTGTTGCATCAGGGTGATGAGTCGAAAACAAATGTGGAAGGCTTTTCTCAATTACTGCGTCTCCTTTGTTGGTGTCCGGCATATATATCTACTCCAGATGCTATGGAAACTGGAATTTTTATTTGGACTTGGTTGGTTTCTGCTGCTCCTCAACTAGTATCTCTTGTCCTTGCCGAGCTTGTTGATGCATGGATATGGACAATTGATACGAAGCGAGGACTCTTTGCATCTGATGTGCGATACTCTGGCCCAGCTGCAAAATTAAGGCCTCAGCTTGCCCCTGGGGAACCAGAAGATTCACCTGAAAGTGATCCTGTTGACCAGATAGTCGCTCACAGACTGTGGCTTGGTTTTTTGATAGATCGGTTTGAGGTTAGGATTTATTCTCTCTACTTTTGCTAATACAGGGGGGGACTCATGTAGGTGGTCTACCTCATTTCTTTTTTCATCGGGTCTAGATTGTTATAAGTACTGAATTTTCTTATGATCCTAGTTGAATCATTATCACTGTTTTGTAAAAGACTTAGTTGACAAAATTGCGGTCTCGAAGTAATTTTGCTTCACTTGGGAATTTGCTTACTGATCATTAGGGTAGCAGATAAGGTGTTTTTGAGTGAGTTTCTTATCACCACAATGCTTTTTAGGTTGTTCGACATAATAGTGCGGAGCAACTCTTGCTGCTAGGTCGGATGTTACAACGGAGTACAGACCTTGAGTGGTGCTTTACTCGCCACCCTGCAGCTGCTGGTACCTTTTTTTCTTTGATGCTCCTTGGACTGAAGTTCTGCTCATGCCAAACACAAGGCAATATGCAGAAATTTAGATCTGGACTCCAGCTGTTAGAAGATCGAATCTACAGGTCACTTTTTGTGAATTGCCTTTTTTTTTTTTGCACCATACATTTTGGTATGCTTTTTTCTTGGACATCTCTCAGCCCGCCTCTATGATTTGACGGCTCACATTTTTTTTCTTTTCCTTTTGTTTCTTTCACTTCTTCACTATGTACTAATGTTCGTATGGGGCTCTCTTAGTGTTTGTCGGCTGTAGGATTTAAAATGAATTGCTTGCCTTTGCACAACGCATTGAACTGTTTCGACTAGTATCTGCGATGTTAATAACTATATCATATGCTGAGAATAAACTGGAAGTAGCTATATTTTAAGCTTTTTGCCCCCAAAATAGTTTTAGGCGTTAGGTTTTCTTAGTCATCCAACTGGCATTTCCTGGAGTTTTTAAATTATTTAAATAATGTTGCTGGGGGAAATTTAATTAACTCTGATAGAACTTTATTTTTATTTTTGTTCACGTCAATCTGTTCCAGGACTGCTTTAGGCTGGTTTGCTCATCAGCCAGAGTGGTATGATGTAAATATTCCAAATTTTTGTCAAAGCGAAGCTCTATCTGTTTCAGTTTTTGTTCACTTCTTATCAAACGAGCTATCAGATTTAACTCAATCTGATTCGAAAGGAAAACCTCGTGAAAGTGGGAGTTTGATTGATGTGGTAAGACAACCATCTGAATTTTTTCTACTTTCACCTGGTACATCATTTGACTACAAACTATGATATTTCTTTGGGCCTACAGACTGATCAGTATCATCCCGTCTGGGGTGAGATGGACAACTACACTGTGGGGAAAGAAAAAAGGAAACAGTTGCTTTTAATGCTCTGCCAACATGAAGCTGACAGGCTTGACGTTTGGGCACAACCTATTAGTTCTAAGTAAAACTCCCTTCTTTTATGACATTTTCACTTATCAATAGTTTTCTTTCACTTACATTTTTGATATTCATTCTTCCAAGTGTCAACGTATATACAGGGACAGTCCATATTCGCGACTGAAAATAAGCTCTGAGAAATGGACTGAATATGCTAAAACAGCCTTTTCAGTGGACCCGCGCATTGCCTTATCAGTTGCCTCAAGATTTCCCGCAAATGCTGCTGTGAAAGCTGAAGTCACTCAGCTGGTTCAGGTATGAATTGGCAGAGGCTTCTTCCTGTAGTTTGAGATCGATATTAAGTTTAAAGTGAGCTGGTGTTGCACCACCCCACAAAATCAGTGAAGCATGATGCAAATGAGAAAAAGTCTGCATGTTACCTTTTAGTTAAATAATTTATTGAAAAATTAAAATTAATGTTGAGATACATGCTCTGGACCTCTTGGTATGAAAAATACAGTTTGATATCGTATTCGTAGCTATAATTTTGTTTATTTTTGGTCTGATGTAAAATGACCTTTGTCACTGATACTCTTTCTTGCAGACACATATGGTAGATCTTCGTACAATTCCTGAGGCATTGCCGTATTTTGTTACACCCAAAAATGTTGAAGAGAACTCAGTGCTGTTGCAGCAGCTACCTCACTGGGCCGCTTGTTCAATTACACAGGCTCTTGAGTTCCTCACTCCTGGGTATAAGGGACATCCACGTGTCATGGCATATGTCCTAAGAGTTTTAGAGTCATACCCTCCTGAACGAGTTACTTTCTTCATGCCGCAGTTGGTGCAGTCTTTGCGCTATGATGAAGGGGTAAGTCTTTATCTTGAAAATCTTTAGTCTTATCACTTCTTTCTCTAAGAATTTGGGGGACTAAAATATTTGAATTATATCATTCGGCTTCTGCTCATTAGATTGCAAAGACACATCTTAATGCATGAAGTTATAGCATATAGGCATATAGCTTTTCGAGTGCAGTCTATTTCAGTTTTATATATATGGTTTTTTTCCTTAGTCTTGGAAATTGCAGCAATTCCCAGAACTCATCCAACCCTGGTGCTAACAATGGAATTACTAGCCCATAAACCTTTTCTTTTTTTCTTGGTCTTTTGTCTAAACTATGTATTTTCCCGATTTTTTAACATTAGTATTGGATTATCAGCTTCACGTTTTTCAGAAACCAAGTCTAATCTTGTTGTAGTTGGACTCTTTGATTGCTTGAGGTTTTTCTTGTCACAGCTTTATGTTCACACACTAAGAAAATTACACTTCTACAGTTCTACTGGGGCTGAATATCGTGTGATGCTTACTTGAGTTCTTTCGTTTTCCCTGGTCCCTAAGATATTTAATAATGGTTCAATTTCGTTTTTAATGCAGAGGCTGGTTGAAGGGTATCTTCTAAGAGCTACCCAAAGAAGTGACATATTCGCCCATATTCTCATTTGGCATTTGCAGGTAAGTTTAACCTAGTGGACTTTGCAAGATCTTAATTCTGCTTGAAACCTTTATGGAGATTTGTTGATTTTCAAGTTTTATCTTTTATAATGCCAGGGTGAGTCTGTTCAGGAAACTCCAAAGGATGGTTCTGTCGATAAGGTTTGCCCATTATTATCATTTTCTGGTTATATTTCATTGGTTTTAGTTCTATCTGGAGTCTACATCTTACCACGGCTATGCTAAGAGATTATTAATGTTACTGCTGATGCGTCGCTTAACGAAATTAATTTCTGAAAACATCTGATACGTCGCTTAACTTGTTCAAATTTCACAACACTGAATTTCATTGCCATCTAGTGTAATGTACTGGTCTTAATTTGCTGTATATGCCCTCCTTCAGAAAACATCTGCGAAGTCTTCTGGTTAGGTTTATTCTTCACATGTTATACAATGCTGAAAATATCCTTGATTCAGCATGTTCACCGTGGGTTATAGGCACATAATTCCAAGATCCTGAAAAAGGGTTTCTAGGACTGCTTATCGTTCTGTATGAGCATGAGGTTGTTCTTAGAAAGTATATTTTGGTAAAAAGATCTAGAGAGTAGGTTGTTAAAGCTATAGATAGCTGTAGAAAGTAGAAACTTCGTTGTATATCTTTCTACTGGTCGGCTGAAAAAAAAATCTGAGCTCCCTCTTGTTTCGGTAATATTTCAGAATGCGGCATTCCAAGAAATTTTGCCAGAGGTTCGGCAGCACATCATTGATGGTTTCACTCCCAATGCCTTGGACATGTTCACTAGAGAGTTTGACTTCTTTGATAAGGTTACATCTATTTCTGGGGTGCTATTTCCTCTTCCAAAGGAAGAACGCAGAGCCGGTATCAGAAGGTAGCATTTTAAATTTAAGAAACCCATATAGTGGTATTGATGGGTCTGCATATGTTAGATGCAATGTTATCTAATACTTCCCCATGACAGGGAGTTAGAGAAAATTGAAATGCAGGGAGATGACCTTTATTTGCCAACTGCTCCTAGCAAGCTTGTTAGGGGTATCCGTGTAGACAGTGGAATACCCTTACAATCAGCTGCCAAAGTCCCTATTATGATAACTTTTAACGTTATTGATCGTGATGGTGACCACAGTGATGTAAAACCACAGGCTTGCATTTTCAAGGTAAGATTTTGTATATGTTTGTACGTTGACATAAAAGCTATTCTATTGTGATGTTGTTTCTTATAGTATTTGCCAGGACAGAAAAAATAAATTAATTCTCCTGTCATGCTCTTCCACTTGTTTAACTGTTTAAGTAAAAACATTGAAAACAAATGTAGCCAGTGGTTTGTAGACATTCATACGCAGCACCAGTTGGTGTTTACTGTGAGTTTGATGTTTCTCTCTTGTATTCATTCAGGTTGGAGATGACTGCCGTCAAGATGTTCTTGCCCTTCAAGTGATATCTCTTCTTAGAGACATATTTCAAGCGGTTGGTCTTAATATTTATCTTTTTCCATATGGAGTACTCCCAACTGGTGCCGAGAGGGGCATAATTGAGGTAAAACTCAAATCTAAAATGTTTAATCTTAAAACCCATTTCCTTGGCTGGATAAAATAGATATGGTGGTATGAGAACTTTCAGACATCAAATGGTTTTTTTTTTATCATATCTCCTTTCATTCCTTTTATTACAGGTTGTGCCTAATACACGAAGCAGAAGTCAAATGGGTGAAACAACTGACGGGGGTTTGTATGAGATTTTTCAACAAGACTATGGACCTGTCGGCTCAACCACCTTTGAAACAGCACGTGAGAACTTCCTCATCAGCAGCGCCGGTTATGCTGTGGCTAGTCTTTTACTCCAGCCAAAAGACAGACACAATGGAAATCTCCTCTTCGACGAGTATGTTTCTTATTTTGTGAATGAAAAGAAAATCAAAAACTCTATAATGTTCGGAAATTTCATGAACTTTACGTAACTATATGACCATGTGTGATATGCTAATGCAGCGAGGGAAGACTAGTCCACATCGACTTTGGTTTCATATTGGAAACATCACCTGGTGGAAACATGCGGTTCGAGAGTGCTCATTTCAAGCTAAGCCACGAAATGACTCAGTTGCTAGATCCCTCAGGGGTTATGAAGAGCAAAACATGGCATCAATTCGTGAGGTAATTTCCAAAACTTTCTCCAATCATTTCTCCTTAACAAAATATTGGTTTCTGAAAGATAAATTACATTTCTTTCTGCATAAAAAAGCTTGTGCGTCAAAGGATACTTGGCTGCTAGACGGTACATGGACGGAATAATCAGCACGGTGCAAATGATGCTAGACAGTGGATTGCCTTGCTTTAGCAGAGGAGATCCAATTGGTAATCTTAGGAAAAGATTTCACCCGGAAATGAGCGAACGTGAAGCTGCACACTTCATGATTCATGTCTGTACCGATGCATATAACAAGTGGACTACTGCTGGATACGACTTGATTCAGTATTTGCAACAAGGCATCGAGAAGTAAGAGTTATAAAATTTGGAGGTAAAAATGATCCGAATATTCCGGTTTGCTAATTTTTTTTAATCTCCTCTGGGTTGGACATTCTGACTAATTACTTGAAGGAAAGGAATTTGAGGGGTTTTTGCTATGCACAAAAAAAAAAAAAAAATTAGGAGTGTTGTGGGGTGGCGATTTTAGATAACTGGGTGTGCAAGCTATTATGATATAATACATGATCTTTGTTTACTCTTAATTATTCTTTAAGCCACATTGCCACGTCTTTGATAACTTGATTTCTATGATGATGGTAAACTTATTCCATCTTATACCATCCCCTCTACACGAGAACCCCATTTGGTTATTTCATTAATAAGACGATCTTCAGCGTCAGAAAATGATCTTCAGTCACCTGATTGCTCGGTTGGAAGGAGCTCCGAGAAAAAAACTCCCTGCTGCCCTTTAAGAAGATAGAGAATGTAATTATGAATGAAATTGACATTCATTCCTACTACCACTCGCAGCAACGAAATCCTCTAAGAAACTGGATCACATTCCCTGGCCTTTTTCTCAATTAATGAAGGAGGAAATTATTTTTAAGGAATGTTTAAGAGTAACTCTTAATCATATTAAACAATTTTTTAATATTTGTTTTTTCTAAAGTATTTTCCTTTTTTAAAACATTAAAGTGAGACAATTAGACGAGATAAAACGACAGAACAATAGATCTACTTACTGAGAGAAATCAAAGAAAATCTCCGAGGGGTTCACCAATGGAGCCGGTCATAATTGGTGCGCTAATTTTGGATGTTCATGCGAAGCCTTCAACTACACCAATCTCAGGAACCACTGTCCTTGGCCAGGTTTTGTATTTGCTTAATTTCTCGTCTGCAATTGCAAAAAAAAGAAAAAAATTCAATATTTACGGATCGTCCCTTTGATTTTCTTGAAAGCGTGAGTAGTTAACTATCTTCTTAACCCCAAGTGTGACAATTTTGATGTGTTGGTAATTAAAGCATTACAATTGATTAAGTAATTAACGTTTAAACATTTCTTGGGTAGATGAAGCAAATTGGAAGAATCTCTACTTGTTGTTTTGCTTATCAAAGGCTCTACCTTTTGACTTTAGGTCTTGTTTACGCCTGGTGGTGTAGCAAGAAATGTAGCTGAGTGCATTTTCAAGCTTGGAATTAAACCATTTATGATTGGTACTTTGGGGCTTGATGGTCCGGGTATGTTTTATCAATACTTTCATCAATTCATTATTTTAGAAAATTTCACTTGAAACAAGACTGCAATGACATTGTTCTGTCCATCTTTTTAATACACAGCCAATGTATTATTGAAAGAGTGGAAGCTCTCCATGGAAGGTTAGACATTTGTCTACAAATTCTTGCCGTTTCATTACGAACAAATCAGTTTTGCGTTATATAGCAAAGCAGTTGATGCAAGAGTCATCCTTTTTTAACTATCTAGACTTTTTCTTGGTCGATGATGCAGGAATCTTGAGACGTGAAGATATCAGTACTCCCATTGTATCGCTTGTATATGATATTAATGGAGAAGTTGCGGCTGGTGTTGCTAGTGTTGATGCAGTTGTATGTATTTTTTACTTCATTATCACTTTAATTGAATGCATATTTAATCGATCTCGGCGATTATGTTTACATAAAATATATTTGAATTGAAAGATGTTGTTGCTTTACTTCATTAGAGAAGTAAGTTACATTTACATTGTTTCCTCGTGCAGGAAAAGTTTCTGACACCTGAGTGGATCCACCGGTTTGAATACAACATAAGCTCTGCTCCTCTTCTTATGCTAGATGCAAATCTTAGCACTCTTGCTTTGGAAGCATCTTGCAAATGTAATCCTTATAGTTTTCTCAGTTTGATTATTTTATCATCGTTTTGTGTGTCTTCTTAATGTTTTTCTTCTTGAAGTGGCTGCAGAGTTCAATGTTCCTGTATGGTTTGAGCCCGTGTCAGTCACAAAGTCGAGGAGAATCGCCTCAATTGCCAAGTATGTGAGTGCCGTGTCTCCATACTTATGTTCTCTACGTTTATTTGCAAGCCAACGAAGTTAGTTTTTGTTTCCTAATAGGTAACAATAGTGTCTCCAAACCAAGACGAACTCATGGCAATGGCAAATGCTCTTTGCGCTAGGAATTTGTTCCACCCTTTTAAATCAGAAGAAACTAAGCTTTCACCTAAAGATATATTCCGTGCGCTAAAGCCAGCCATATTTGTTCTCCTTGAAAATGGTATTAAAGTAGTTATCGTAACCCTTGGCTCCAATGGAGCTCTCCTATGCTCCAAGGGAAACCTGAAAAAGGCTGTAAACATAACTCGAAAGCTTCCCAAAAGTGGAGAGATCTTTAAAAGGGTACAGTCTCTATGTTCGCCAAACCGGTTTTCTGAAGTAGGATTGAGTCACAGCCTGAGTCTTTTCGCAATGCACTTCCCAACCATCCCAGCTAAAGTGAAGAAGCTCACTGGTGCTGGTGATTGTCTGGTAGGCGGTACAGTTGCATCGCTAAGCGATGGTTTAGATATAATACAGAGTTTAGCGGTTGGCATTGCCTCGGCTAAAGCAGCGGTTGAGTCAGATGACAATGTGCCTCCTGAGTTCAAGTTGGATCTTGTTTCTGGTAATGAACTAATTATGTGTCAATTATGAATGAAAATCTGAATTATGGTTTAATTATCGGTTAGCTTGGCTTTATGTTGGTTTTATCGGGTCTGAGCCGGTTTATGCTTTTGGATTTTGGTTGGACCGTACAGATGATGCAGAGTTGGTATACAATGGAGCGAAGATGTTGTTTATTCATCAGTCGATGCTATGAAGGATGATCTTATTGATTATTGGGCGTTTGGGCTTAGCAATTGTGTGTTATGTAAACAATCCAATGAAGGAGCCCATTATTGGCAAAAGTAGTCTTGTACTATTGTTGCAGTCCTGTCAAATGTAGTCTTGTACTATTGTTGCAGTCCTGTCAAATAAAGTATTGTTGACAAAAAATAATAATTCTTAAGTAATTTATAAATCAAATTAGAGATAAATTGTACAACTTAAAATATGATGGTCGGTTAATATTTTTGAAAAAGTAGGTCTATTGTGAAACTTGGAAGAAAAATCATAATGTTGAGGAGGAAATTGCAGATGCAGGAGTAGTAGTCATTCGATTTCTAAACATAACAAATTTTGTTGGCCTAAACCTCAAAACATATTCCCTTATTTAAAAATCAAAATTAATATTAATATTTGTGTCCCACTTCTTTAACAAAAAAAAAAAAAAAAAAAAAAATTGTGACCCACATTAAAAAGAATAAAGTGATTGTGCCCTTGCTTACTACGACGTGAATGTTGTGTACCTCTTTCGATGCATTTGTTAGACGTAATTAAAGATTGATAGGAAGTTGATTTATTTATTACTTTTTGCACAAAAATAGAAAGCAAATAATTAGAATTAATCACTTGTTAAAATGAGTATTTTGTCATCTTTCTCTCTAATCAACTGTTCCTCCATTTATAACTTTCGTATTCTTTCACTTTCTTTTTGTTTTTTGATAAACTCTTTCACTTCTCCTTTCGTCTTCTTTCTTTCTAATCTATCCAAAAATTATGATATATGTGGATATTTGATCTATTTCTGGAACTCTAAAAGTTAACCAAAATAAATAAATATAATAATATAAGATTAAATGAAAACTTTTCTATGACACTATTTGTTTCATGGGTTTCTTTTACCAAAGTGGATTTAGTGGAACTAGGTGGAAACAATAACTTTTAAAAAAGAAAAGATAAAGGAATATTATGCTATTTATAATTATAACGCATTATTCTTAAAAGAGGATTATAGTTAGAATTAAATCGCATTATATTGTGCAAAAACAATAGCACTACCAAACTTGATGTGATTTCAGAATATTATAATCGATCCGATTTATTCACTTGGGAAGATATCATTTATATAGGTTTGTACAGAGATTCGATATATACATGAATAATATTTAGTTCTATATTTTTATCTCCGCTAACACTCTCCATCAAATTGGCGCGTGATTGTTTCAGACGCCCAACTTGAAAATCAAATACTTGAAACTAGAACACCCCAATGCTTTTGTTAGAAGATCCGCCACTTGTACATTTGTGTTGACATATGCCATTTTGAACAAACCATCTTTGATTGCATCTCTTATTGAGTGATAGTCCGATTTGATGTGTTTAATCCTTTCGTGGAAGACCGGATTAGCCGCAATGTATAAAGCCGATTTACTGTCACAATAGAGTGTCATAGGTTCAATGTGAGGTAAGCCAAGGTCTCTAAGCAACGTCCTGACCCACTTGAGTTCTCGTGTTGCCTCAGACATCGCCCTATACTCTGATTCGGCGGACGACATTGACACCATTTTCTGCTTCCTTGTCTTCCACAAAATTGGGGACTCACCAAGCTGAACCACGTATACGCTGAGCGATCGTCTACAAAGCGGGCAACTATTCTAGTCCGAGTCGCAAAATATTGTTACTTTCAGCTCTTTTTCTGTTCTTAACTGACAGGGGTTCCTTTTATATAATGCACAAGTCTTGTGACAGCTTTCCAATGAGCTTGGCGTGGGTCATGCATGACCTTAGTCAAAACTTGTATGGAGTAGCTGAGTTCAGGTCTTGTGATTAGTAAATACACTAGCCTCCCCACCAATCTTCGATACATTCCTGGAATCTCACATTCCGGCCCATCATCGTCTAACAACTGATGATATTGTTCCATTGGTAAAGACAGTGGTTTTTCTTCAAGAAGACCAGCTTCCGTGATTATATCCAAGGCATACATGTGTTGAGAAAGAAAGAACCCACTCGAATCTCTGGATACCTCTATCCCAAGAAAATACTTGAGCTCACCCATATTCTTCATGCTAAAACATTCACTTAAATATGCTCTAAATTTCTCAAGCATTTCCAAATCGCTTCCACACACAATCAAATCATCAACGTAAATATACACTCTAATACTCGCATCACCCCGTATATATGTGAATAAAAAATAGTCCGCATACGATTGTTTGAAACCGTAATGAGTCAGGGCAGTGGATAGTTTGGAAAACCAGCACCGTGGTGCTTTTTTCAAGCCGTATAAAGACTTATTTAATCTGCATACTTTGGTTGAATCCGTTTGTTCGAAACCCGGGGGAGTTTCATGTAAACTTCCTCATCAAGATCTCTGTGTAGAAAGACATTGTGCACATCCATTTGATGCACGCCCCAGTTTTAGGCTGCCGCAACTTCCAATAGAGCTCATACCGTTGTCATTTTCGCAACTGGTGCAAACGTATCTTTGAAATCCTCCCCCTCCACTTGATGGTTCTCGAGAACAACTAGTCTTGCCTTATGTCTCTCAATTGATCCATAAGCGTTGTACTTTAGTTTGTAGATCCACTTACTCCCCAAAGCTTTCTTTCCGGCTGGGAGTGTTTCAAGGGTCCAGGTTTCGTTATCTTCCAATGCTTTAATCTTTTTTGCCATAGTTTCTCTCCAACGAGCATCCTTTACCGCATCATGATAGTATACGAGTTCAATCCCAGCATTCACTGCTGCAAGAAATACTTGATGTTATTCCAAAAACTTATGGTTAGATATATAAGTGCTAAGAAGATCCGATGTTTTACCTTGAACCGAATATGAGGCCCCTGTTGTCGCGGGTTGAAGAACGTGAGGCGTGTGTTTATCGGGAGTGGAGGATTCACACTGAGCATTATACGTGACATAACCTTACAGCTTAACGGAAGGGTATTTTACTCGACAACTAACACCTATACGTTCTTCTTCTACAACGATATTTTCTGCAACTGATGCCGCCTCCCTAACTCCGGTAATTTCTCTGTTTTTGTTCGCCGGTATGTCTGTTTCTTCCGTTGTTGGTGCCATTACAGTTTCGAGCACTGCTGGTGGTACATGTCTTTTGTTGGGAATCACTACGGGATCATCATACAAAAATATGTCCTCGCGTGTACCTCTGCTAGGCTCTATATGTCCTTGATCCTCTGTTTCAAAAGGAAACCGTTATTCATGAAATACAACGTCTCTTGTTATGAATAATTCATTGTTTTCAAGATCATATACCCGCCATCCCTTTTTCCCATAGGGATAGCCAACAAAGACACATTTCTGCTCCTTGTCCCGAACTTTTCTTTGTCGTGTGCCGTCTTATGAGCGTAACATAAACAACCAATTATTCTTAGAGAATCATATGATGGTGGTGCTCTAAACAACACTTCGTACGGTGATTTTCCCTTTAAGACTGTTGATGGAGTCCGATTGATAACACATTCTCCCCAAAACTTAATGGGTAAGTTTGCTTGAAACATAAAAGATCGTGCGACATTAAGAATATGTCTATGTTTTCTCTTCATGCGGCCATTTTGCTAAGGAGTAGTAACACAAGAAGTCTGGTGGAGAATACCTTTTTCCGCAAAATAGTGTGTGAGGTACATAAACTCCGTGCCGTTGTCACTCCGCACTATTTTTACCTGTTTTCCAAATTGTCGTTCAGCCATGCTGCAAAAATTTGGTAACACTCGTTTCACTTAGCTTTTCTCGAGTAAGAGATATATCCAAACTGCTCTAGAATGGTCATCGACTATGGTTAGAAAATATGCAGCTCCACACGAAGCCGGAACACTGTACGCCCCCCATACGTCAACATGAATAAGTTTAAAACACTGTGAAGCTTTATTAAAACTATCAAAGAATACAGCTCGAGTTTGTTTTGATTTAAAACATATCTCACAATCTCCAAACTGTCTAGTATTATTCTCAACACCAAAAACCATAGGTAAATTCGATAAAACTTGAAAGATGGATGCCCGAGCCGTTTGTGCCACAAAACCTTGTCTTCAGAAGCTTGAACTTTGTGAACCCTCGCAGCTTGAACATCCCGATAAACATAGACCCCGTCACGTTCTTCACCTGCTCCAATCAAGGTCCTCGTAAAATGGTCCTGCAATACACACAACGTAGCAGTAAATAAAGCAAAACATCATGTTTGCTTCAAAAGCTTGGAAACCGATAGCAAAGTGCAATTCAAATTCGGAACTAGAAGCACGTTCTCTAGTGTAATCATTTTTGACAATGGTAACACTCCACGTTTAGTTGCAAAAACTTGACTACCATCTGCAAAGTTGATAGGACAAGAAACCATATCCGTAATTGACACAAGAATGCTCGCATCATCAGTCATGTGATGCGAGGTGCCAGTGTCAATTATTATTTCGCCTGTTTGTACCATGCCATGTAACCGCTCAGGAATTTGAGCTGAAGTAGTCCGCTTTTCTCCGATCATTTGATTAAGAGACGTCCATTGTCCTTGTGTAAAACTCGGCAATGGCAAGGTAGGACCAGATATGAGCGCTGCATTGGCACGAAGATTTCCTCGCCCTCATCTGTCATACGAACCTCGTCCTCCTCCGCGACCTCTTCCGGAATGAGTGTTTGAAGATGAGGCATTTCCTTGATATTTTTCAGTCCACCACTCAGGGTAACCAATGATCTGCCACCACTCACTTTTGTCGTGGTCCTTTTTCCTGTAATGAGAGCATATGACCGGGTGCTCCCGTGCTCTTGTCGCAGCTGCCATTGCAGTTTTGAATGGTTCGACATGAGATTCTACACGGGTGACAAAGCTAACAGTGCCAGGTTTCTGCTCGTGGCGCAATGAGTTCAATCTTCTTTCTTCCTGAACAATCTTCTGATACGCATGATTCAAGTCGGGCAATGGATCCATTCCGATGATGGTTGTGCAAACATTGCCAAAACGGACCTCATCCAGACCCATGAGAAACTGATATACATGTTCCTTCTCTCTTTCTTTGATGTATGGTTCCGTTCCTCCACACGGACACCTAGTGATTGGTTTGTAGTTTCAAAGTTCCTCCCACTTTAAGGAGAGTTTGCCGAAGTAATCTTGGACAGAAAGGCCATCTTGTTTACACCCGTCAAGCTCTGTTTTGAGTTGTTAAACTCTCACTGAATTTCCAACGGAGAAACGACCTTTAAGATCGTTCCATAGCTTTTGTGCGTCTTCTACGAACGTCACAGTTGATCTGATTTTTTGGAGAGATGGAAGCCCGTATCCATCCGATGAGCATGGAATTCATCGTTCTCCACTGTTCAAAGTCCTCATATGTCACCGCCGGCTTTCTCCCGTCTATGAATCCCGTTTTTCGTTTTGCATGAAGTGCATTCTCTAGCTCCTTCGCCCACTCTAAATAATTTTCGCCATCTAACTGTACCCCCGATATTAGCGTTCCTGGATTATCGGAAGCATGAAGATGATACAGATTTCCACGAGGATACTTCTTCACCACTTGAACGATTTCGGCCATTTTTCTGTGTTTGTGTGTGTGTTTTAACTTCTATCTCCGATCGATTTAAGAGAGAAAAAAAAATAAATTTGAAGAATTTAGGTCTCAAGCAACCTGCTCTTATACCATGATAACTTCAGAAACAATATTATAACCGATCTGATTTATTCACTTGGGAAGACATCCCTTATATAGATTTGTACATAAATTCGGAATATATATTTAGTTCTATCTATATCTAGATATTCGGAGATACACTTCTATCTCCGCTAACAAAAGAGTTTAGGCATAACCAAAAAGAAAACCATATATATGAAAGGAGTTAAATTTGGTATGTTACATTTTAGGTTGGGACTTGGGAGTGTATACACAACGAACTTACTCGTGGGCATATAAATTTCCAAAACGGACGTAACCGCACAAAAAAAAATTAAAACATTGCAAACATTATAAATTTTTTATTGGCATTTACTTGTGCATGGCTTTTTTTTTTCTTTTTGTTAAAGAGCACGACTATTTTCTCTAAATTGTGTAAAATAGTATCCGTATACTTATAACGTAATTGGCATGGCCATGGTGCTAAATTACTTCTAATGTTAGTGTCGTATAGAGAAAACGCTAGTGAAGTGTCGTGCTTTAGACTTGAGGTCCTTAGACTAAATGTAAAATGTGTGATCTCTTTTTCTTTGTGCTATGATTCAAGCATTAGTGTTCTTTTTAATATTTTTAGATATAATTAGAAACTTTACTTTACACGAAATTTTAACTTCATAACAAAAAAAATATTTCTTTTATATATTTTAATGTGTGTTTAAATCACTACTTGAACCTAGGTCAAACCACTAGACTAGGGGATTCCACTGTTTATCGAATTTTGTGTCGCTTATATTTAAACAGAAACTTCGTAATTGCATTAGTACTTACAAAACGATGAGAACGAGAGAAGTTATTTTTTGTTTTTGTCGCTCTATCAATTTGAGATATAAAAGATGTTATTTCAATTTCACCACTCCAATTTAAAAGAGAAAAAAAAAGTTACAAAAAGGTCTATAACAATCATGGAGTTCTAGAAACTCGAGGGAGCAAAACATATAACATCTTTAATCTTCACCAACTTTTACGACTAATATTTTAAAAACTCACAAGTGATCAATGATCCCAACATTCGTCGAATAAGTCCCCGTGACTAGAGGTGAACATAATTCCCGTCCCGTTCCATCCCATCTCATCCCGTCTCATTCCCGTTTAGAAATTTCCGTCCCATTCCCGTATTATATTTCCGTTTGGGACACGTTTCTAATTCCCATTTGGAAACGAAACGGGACGGGAATTCCCGAAATCCCATTCGGAAAAAAAAATATATAATACATAATAAATTTTATATATCCCATAAATATAGTTATAAAAATTAAAAATATTGAATCATGTAAATATAATTTCTTATTATTTTAATATAAACATTTTGATATTTTGTATGTTTAAATGTGTTTTTTTTAACTAGCTACTATTATTGTTGACGTTGTATATATAGAACTCGGTAAACAAGTAAACGAAGAATGATGTGAGAGGATTTGAAGATTAATTACTTGTTATACTCGGATTTTAGATTGGTAGAATTTGTTTTGATTTATTAAAATTTTGATGGTTGATGACTATAAAGCTTATGTGCGGTTGTTTTTGAATTTTATTTTTTTATTATTAAACAAACACATTTTTTATTGTTTATTTATTGGTCATGTTTATTTTTTCGGAATTCCCGTTTCCATCTCGTCCCATCCCGCTCCCGTCCCAAATTTTATATAGAACATAAATGGAACATATTTTTCTTTTCCCGAATTCCCGTTCCATTCCCGTTTCAGTAAAATTCCGTCCCGTATTTCCGTTTGCCCATCCCTACCGTGACCATAAGGACCAAACCCATCACAATGATCACCACCAAAACCACACTCTCAAACTCCAAATATCTCCTATATCCCTTACCGATCTTTGGGTAAATTACACATGGAAACACTATTGAAGTACAACTAGTCATAAGTGCTCCTATAAGTGACATTACATACCCAAACAATGGCACAACAAGTGCAACCAATATTGGTCCTAAAACCAGCCCGGTTCCAATCAGCTTCCGGACACTTTTTCTTTTGTAGTTAGCTTCGATCAATCTTGTTTTGATTGCTTCCATGATCGGGGAAAGTATTAGTGCGTATTTGGTTAGCGGGCTCAGTATTGTAGTAGAGATTGCTATCATTGCACTTACTTTATGAGTTGGAAGGTTTAAAGTGATTTGTGATTGCAGTTCTTCTCCATACATTAGATATCCGAAGATTGCCATCAAACCATAGATAATTGATGATAAGGCAAAACTTATTAAAAGAATTTATATATACCCCAGAAAAAAGCCGGTTAAGAATGATTCAAATAAGATGATTTAATACAATTCCATGGTAAATTAAGTACCTTAGGGAATTGGCTTTTGTTCTTCATCGAATTGTAGATGGTTGGGAAGACAGGATGTGCAGTGTAGCAAACAAGATACAAACTAACCGTGGTAGGAACCCCTTGCCAATTAACCAAAACACCTTTGTTTTTAAACCCGACATTTTCAATAGCGCCGATCCAAAATATCGATGCTACTAGTATACAAGAAACTAGGACCCCGCCGGCCGAAATATATGAAAGAAAATCTTGTTATTCCAACCACATTGTTGGAATAACGATTAAAGAAGCAATAACGATAACACAAGTGCTTTTTATCGAGTATAAAACATCCATAAACTCGGATTGCGGCATGTGGAAACATGTGATACATATTGTCAGCTTCTAAGATCAAGATTGCGGTCACGACTTGGAACAATTCGATGTATATGAAGAAAGAGACTAATAACCGACATTTCTTCCCAAACGCTTTCTCCGCTATTTCAGGGTAACTACGAATCATAGGATCAAGTTTGAGGCAACGTTGGAGGAGTAAACCGGTGTACCAAGTTGTTGCTCCAATTAGAATGAAAAACAGAATTCTAATCCATCCACCGGAGGCAAGTGCATAAGGTATAGCCAAGATTCCAACACCTTAATTTGCAAATTTTCTAATTACAAAACTAAGAATGGATTAAAGTTAATATGAAACTATATATATTTTATACCTGACAAAGAATTCAATATGTTGAAACAAGCGTGGACGGAGGAAATGCCAACCTCACCATCATAGTCGCCGGAATATTCCATCTCCTTTTATGTAAATGTTTTCTTTATTGTATAGTTTTCTACTTTCTACTAAGGCAAGAGTTTTGTTTTGTCAGAGAGAAGAAGAAAAAAAAAAAGGCTCCTAAAAATGTGGAGTTTTTGAGTTGTGTTGGTGTGAATATATAGAGGACCAAATAGATAAACCGGAAAATGGTTATTAAACCGGTTTAATGTGAAACCGGTTCAGATTTTTTTATCTCATCTTCTTCTTCTTCAAAAACACAAGATAACAGAATTGCCACCAAAGCTCCATTTTATCCCCCACACAAAACTCAGTGAGGAATGAAAAGATAAAGCTCAAAACTTTTCCAAATTCGAATATGATAGTAACACTAAACCCTAAGATACTCCATTTCTCCAAGCTCCATCCTCTTTCTCGTCCTTCTTCGTTTCTCTACAGAACGCGAAATGTCTCATTGACTACCAATTGCAAGCTTCAGAAGCCTCAAGATGGGAAAACGATTGGGAATCAGAGAAGTAGTAGCGGAAATCTCACGAAGACCATTTCGCTTTCCGATTCCGCGCCGCCGGTTACGGAAGAGACTGATGTGGAAGTTTCCGGTGATCGGAATGTTAAGGAAGGTGGTAATGGTGGTGGAGGAGGAGACAGTAAATTAGGGTTTTTGAAGAGGTTACCGAGAAGGGTTTTGTCAGTTTTGTCTAATTTGCCTCTTGCTATTACAGAAATGTTCACCATTGCTGCTCTCATGGCTCTTGGTAAGCTTTAGGGTTTTTGAATTTCCCTTTTTTTTGTAAATTTTTGGTTTTTGCATTAGCTTTGAGAAACTGATCAAAATTTCATTTCTTTAGGCACTGCAATTGAACAAGGTGAAACTCCTGACTTCTATTTCCAAAAGTATCCAGAGGATAATCCTGTGTTAGGGTTCTTCACTTGGAGATGGATTTCTACACTTGGATTGGATCATATGTACTCTGCTCCTATATTTCTTGGGATGTTGGTTCTCTTAGCAGCTTCACTTATGGCTTGCACTTATACTACTCAGATACCTTTGGTTAAGGTTGCTAGAAGGTTTGTTTTTCTTCCTTTCTCCGTCTTGTATCTCCTTGTTCTCTTTACTAAGGAAAAAAAAAACATGACTTTAGTAAATTTGCAGATGGAGTTTTATGAAGTCAGATGAGGCAATTAAAAAGCAGGAGTTTGCAGATACTCTTCCTAGAGCATCTATTCAAGACTTTGGAATGATTTTGATGGGTGATGGATATGAGGTTAGGATTATTTCTGTCCTTTTTAAGTTCTTCTATATGCGTCTCTGTTGATTGTGTTGGTCTTGTGGTAGTAATTTCAGTTTGTTTGTTCTGCAGGTATTTATTAAGGGTCCTTCATTGTATGCTTTTAAGGGTTTGGCTGGTAGGTTTGCGCCTATTGGTGTACATATAGCAATGCTTCTGATTATGGTTGGTGGAACCCTTAGTGCTACCGGGAGCTTTAGAGGCTCGGTCACTGTTCCTCAAGGGCTAAATTTTGTCATGGGAGATGTCTTGGCTCCAGTTGGGTTTCTCTCATTTCCAACAGATGCTTTTAATACCGAAGTTCATGTTAATCAATTCACCATGGATTATTATGACAGTGGAGAGGCGAGTCTTTTGTTCTGCATTTTCTGTTCTCTCATTATGTCATTCACAATTATATACTACTCTTTGCTTGATTTTTTCTTTTTCGATTTGGTGTAGGTCTCTCAGTTTCACTCGGATCTTTCACTCCGTGACCTTAATGGGAAAGAGGTTCTGAGAAAGACAATTAGCGTTAATGATCCCTTGAGATATGGTGGGGTCACCGTATACCAGACAGATTGGAGTTTCTCAGCCTTGCAGGTGACCAAAGATGGTGAAGGACCATTCAACTTGGCTATGGCACCTATTAAGATCAATGGAGACAAGAAATTATATGGGACCTTCTTACCAGTTGGTGATACTAATGCTCCCAATGTCAAAGGAATGTAAGAGAAGGAATATTTTCTCGAGTTCTTGACAACATTTTGGTGGTCTTGTATAGGCCTTAACTTTGCTCCAGTTGAATTTTTGTCAGATCGATGCTAGCTCGGGATCTACAATCCATTGTTGTGTACGATTTAGATGGAAATTTTGCAGGAATAAGGAGACCAAGTTCGAAGCTTCCCATTGAAATCAATGGTATGACGATCGTTATTGAGGATGCAATTGGAAGCACTGGTCTTGAGTTAAAGGTAAAAAGAAAAAAAAAGATCATAGTTTGTTTCAGTAGAATTTTAACATTGTTGCTCATGGTCTTGTATCTCAGACTGACCCAGGAGTAGCAGTGGTCTATGCTGGTTTTGGTGCTCTAATGCTCACAACTTGCATCAGTTACTTATCTCATTCACAGGTAAAATTAACTCTATAAATCGATATCGAGCAAACTCTTGTTTTATACCAATGTGTTCCATTGGCATTTTGGGTCTACTAGATTTTGGTCTTTCATCATCTAACTCTGTTTTTTTTATTCTATCTCTTATGTGTTGTCTTAAACATCATATGAAGATATGGGCACTACAAAACGGAACAACATTAGTTGTCGGGGGAAAAACCAACAGAGCCAAGAACCAATTCCCTGATGACATGAATCGATTGCTCGATCAAGTTCCTGAGCTAATCAAGAAGACTTCAGTTGCCTCCGAACGTTCTTGATTAGCTCTTCCACTGTCAATACATTTCAAGACAGAACCAATAAAGTTGTACAGAATTATGGAAAAAAATTCAAGAACGCATTCTTACATGTTGCTGATCATATGGGAAGAGAGAAGGAGCTACCGAAACTGAAACTTCAGAAGTGATTTGCATATAGATTTTGTATCAAGAGTCTGAGTTTCTTCTACACACTGAAGTTAAGAATATAGAGGGTGGATAGTGAATACTATTTTTTTTCTTGTTTGTCAAGTTATATGATCTTGTATGTATATCTATCTAACTACAATTCCCCATATTTTAGTTCCACTCTAATATTTTAAAATATAATTAGTAGCTATATTTTGCTCTAAAAATAGATAAATCTTTAAAAATAAAGGACTACAACAGTACACAAAGTCAAGATTGTTGTCTTATGGTCTTTTTGTCTCAAAATTACTCATCAAATTCAAGATCCTCTAAAATCAGTAGCAACCATGGAGAAGCCAAAGTTCAAAACTGTCCAAGAAGTTGTTGCAGCCGGTGAAGAACTACCGGAGAGATATCTCCACGCACCCACCGGTCAACCTCTGAACAATTCAGTGCCGGAGATGGATATTCCGGCCATCGATCTCAGTCTTCTCCTCTCTTCTTCTAAAGAGGGTCGAGAAGAGTTGACTAAACTTAACTCAGCGCTCTCTACTTGGGGCGTTGTTCAGGTTTGATCTTCTTTAACTTACTGATTGATCCTAGTCAGTACAAGTTCCGGTGAAACCATGAAAATTTCATTCTTTATTGAAGCAAACAGGTGATGAATCATGGAGTTACTGAAACGTTACTCGACAAGATTTACAAGCTAACAAAGCAGTTCTTTGCGCTTCCGACAGAAGAGAAAAACAAGACCGCGAGAGAGACAGGTAATATCCAAGGATATGGAAACGATATGATTCTGTCTGATGATCAAGTTCTTGATTGGATCGACCGTTTGTTTCTCACTACTTACCCTGAAGATAAACGTCAACTTAAATTCTGGCCTCAAGTCCCAATCGGTTTCAGGTACTTTACTTTTCAATGTCAACATCAATCTTTAGTTCATTGGAATGTGGTGGTGTTGACAATATATAGTTTTTTTAGGGAAACTTTACATGAATACACAATGAAGCAACTGAAAGTGATTGAGCAATTCTTTAAAGCGATGGCTAGATCGTTGGAATTGGAAGAGAATTGTTTTCTTGATATGTATGGTGAAAAAAATGCTATAATGAATACAAGATTCAACTTCTATCCTCCATGTCCAAGGCCAGATAAAGTTATTGGGATTAAACCGCACGCTGATGGCTCGGCTTTAACTCTTCTCTTACCCGATAAAGATGTCGAAGGACTTCAGTTTCTCAAAGATGGGAAGTGGTATAAAGCTCCAATAGTCCCTGACACAATTCTAATCAATCTAGGAGATCAGATGGAGGTAAATTAATCATGTAGATATATATGCATATTGATTGGTGTTGGTTTCACATAATCTCTTTCTCTTTCGTGTGTGTGTGTGTGTGTGTGTGTATGTTTAGATAATGAGCAATGGAGTATATAAGAGCCCGGTTCATAGAGCAGTGACGAATAGAGAAAAGGAAAGGATATCTGTGGCAACGTTTTGTGTTCCGGGTCCAGATAAAGATATTCAGCCTGTGGATGGGCTTGTGACTGAGGCAAGACCAAGATTGTATAAAACAGTTAACAAGTATGTTGAGCTTTACTATAAGTACTATCAACAGGGTCGAAGACCTATTGAAGCTGCATTGATCTGATAATAGTTTTCAGGTCTTCTTTTTTTGGTTTCACAAAAATGGATCTGTTTGTCTCTGTTACTTGATCCTGAAAAGAGAATACCATTACTTGGTTTGTTGGAATGTGAGGCTGCATTGTCTTGTGTTACATTTCTGAGACAATTATGAATAAAGTATAAAGTAAAAGTTTCCATATCAATTGCTATTTGCAGTGTTTTTAAACCCGGACCAGACCGGCCGGTCGGACCGGTTCAACTGGAATCGGCCACCCAACCGAGTCCGATTTGAAGCAAAACTCGGATTTGAGTAAAACCGGAAAAATTGGTGACCCGGTTCAATTCCAAAACCCGGTTCATAAAAAATAAATCAAAAATTTTAATTAGTAAAGGGTTTTGAGTTAAAATTTAAAACATAATTTAGAGTATTTTTACTTTTCAATTTTTAT
>VBRH01000629.1:34617-45457 GCA_014578085.1 Cardamine resedifolia | reverse complement strand
CAGTTAAAACGATTTAGTAGCCATATATATATATATATATATATATATTGATTTTGTAATTTTCCATATTTTTCATTTTTTAATTTTAAGATATCATCGATCCCCAAGCTTGCATTCATAATTTCGGAAAGAAGCTTCATTAAAAATAAAAAAGTACTTTAATATCCCTGTGAAATCATAATTCACAATCACAACTTATGTTTTACTGATAAAGAGCATGAGTATTTGTGGTAGAAAATGTCATGAATGCCACATTCTATGTTATGACATAGATGTGCTACTATAGTAAAGATCCTGATTATGACACAGTGATTGTGAGCTAGTGAGGTCTAACACTACAAACAAAAATTGGCACGAAACTCCTTAAACCATATATAAACTAAATGTATAGTTCGTAAAATCCCTAAATATATGCATACTACTATTGCTTTTTATATTCAATAACCATTAACCAAATTACATGCAAATAATAAGTTGTTTAATTAATAGGCTACGTTTGGTGTAATTATTCATTACTATTAGGTTCTTTACAATATTCGAACCCATTTATCCAAAAAAAAGAATAATAATAATAATATTCAAACCCACCGAATCTACTTGCATATTAAAATAATAGTATCACACACAGATACACAAACAAATAATAATATTAAAATATTTAGATAACAAAAGAGAGCCTCCTAATAAAGGCAGAGTTAAAAACCGGTGAGACTCAAGAAGTTATTGCTCAACCACTTCTTCTAACTCATAACCACAATCTCCAAACTTCACCACCGATACAGAGAGACTTTTATTAACCTTCAAAACATTTATTTATTTTCACATTCTTCAAATAGAGACACTCACACTCCTCATCTTCCTCATTCATTCATCCCGCATAAAAGGGTAGATTCGTCACTTTATTGCACAAATGGCTTCAGCGGTGGATCACGTGTTGGTGGTGGAAGAAGGACGGCCAGCCACGGCGGAACATCCATCCGCGGGACCGGTTTATCGTTGTAAATACGCTAAAGATGGCCTCCTCGATCTCCCTACTGATATTGACTCTCCTTGGCAATTCTTTAGGTAAAGATCTTGAAATCCTTTTTATAAAAACAAATCTGGAAATCCTTTACAATTATCATTTTGAAACAATTAATTGTTGTTCCAATGCTGATTAATTTGTGCTAATGTGCTAAGTAACAAGTATGGTATAAGATTAAGATATGTTTTTATTTGATTTGTTACAGATTTGTTTCACTTCTCTCTGTATTCTTATTTCAGTGAGGCTGTGAGAAAATATCCGAATGAGCAAATGTTAGGGCGACGCTTAACGACTGATTCTAAGGTATATATAATATTACACAAATGGCTTTAGCATTGTGGACTTTATGTAGTCTCTATTTGTTTACTTTATTTTTTTTCTCTGAAGAACACTAACTAATTCATTTCATTTTTTTTTTGTCAACAATTTCATATCATTTCGTTTTCCTTTTTGACAACTTTCATATCATTATGAAACTTACAATTAATGTGTATATAAAGGTCGGGCCATACACATGGATCACATATAAGGAAGCCCACGATGCTGCAATTCGGATTGGATCAGCAATCAGAAGCAGAAGCGTTGTTCCGGTATATACCTATACTGTTTTGATCCAATCAACCAAGTATATATTTTATTGAAATTAAGTCATAGAATATATTTTGTATTTTTAATATTCGTTTGTTTTATTTTTGTGGAATAGGGACAGTGTTGTGGAATTTACGGATCTAATTGTCCAGAATGGATTATTGCAATGGAGGTAAAAACGAAACATTTTTGCCTATGAATCAAATCTATCAAAAATTTTGGGTCCAATTTTTCCTTTTTATTATAAAGTTTCTCTAAATGGTTAAATTACAGGCCTGCATGAGCCAAGGGATAACCTACGTACCTCTATACGATACTTTAGGTATTTTATGCGGATATAATCATACCATCACTTTATCTTAAAATCAAATTTATTTATCTTGATAACGTTTATGATCTAATGAAAAATTAATCCAAGGTTTAATTTGGATGAAACAGGCGTAAACGCTGTAGAATTCATCATCAACCATGCCGAGGTTTCGCTAGTGTTCGTTCAAGAGAAGACAGTTTCATCCGTAAGTTAATTTTTAGATCGAAAATCAGTCATATAATAAATTCCATTTTACGTTTCTTGTCCCACAAGAAAGGATATTTTGTGATTTATTTTTGAAAGTTTTTGTGCAGATCTTATCGTGCCAAAAGGGATGTTCTTCTAATTTGAAGAGTAAGTCACAGATTAAAAAAAAATTGATGAATATTTCGAGCTAATAGGATCTTTGAACCGATAGATATTTAATTTCTTTTGTTTTAAATTTTGGGTTTCAGCTATTGTGAGCTTCGGGGAAGTCTCGAGCACACAAAAGGAAGAAGCTAAGAACCAATGTGTTTCTTTATTTTCGTGGAATGAGTTCTCACTAATGGTCAGTAAAATAAAAAGACAACTTCTATAGTTTGCAAAGATTTGGACTAAATAGAAAGACAACTTCTATAGTTGCAAAGATTTGGACTAAAAATAAAAAGACAACTTCTATAGTTTGCAAATCTTCACGATTCGATTTTTATTTTCATTTTTTGTGGATCTTAATTAATTATCTGAAAAATTTATCAGGGAAACTCAGATGAGACAAAACTACCACGTAAGCAAAAAACAGACATCTGCACAATAATGTACACAAGTGGGACGACCGGAGAACCAAAAGGTGTAATCTTAAATAACGCAGCAATATCGGTCCAAGTTTTATCCATTGATAAAATGCTTCAAGTCACTGATCGATCGGTAATTTCTTTTTTCATATTTGTCCTATTCGTTTTATTGTCGCTTGTATCAACGTTTTAATGGCAGCGACGAAGAATACATTTTGTTGTTCGTTTTATAATTATTAGCGATTAACGATTAATTACTACAAAACATATCTGATTTAGTTGTTGTTTCTGTCACTGGCCGTTTTGATTTCACATTTTAGCCCATCCATAATTACTTTTTTTTTTTTTTTCTGTGGAATATTTTGTAGTGTGACACGAGCGATGTCTTCTTCTCGTACTTGCCATTGGCACATGTGTATGATCAAGTCATGGAGATTTACTTTTTATCAAGAGGCTCCTCTGTTGGATACTGGCGTGGCGTAAGCATTTTTTTTTTTTCTAATATCTGAATCCTTTTATTTTTCTTCTTTTTCACTAAATGTCCATTGTTATTTATTTTAATTTTTTGTTTAAATCTGTGACAGGACATTCGGTATTTGATGGATGATGTTCACGCACTAAAACCTACTGTGTTTTGCGGTGTTCCTCGAGTTTACGACAAACTCTATGCCGGTAATACGTTTGATCAAGTCCAAAAATCGAGTTTACTCTCTTTTTTCCTTGTGTTTTTTTTTATTTTTATTATTATTTTGTGGGTGTAGGTGTAATGCAAAAAATCTCTGCTGGTGGCTTGATACGCAAGAAACTCTTTGATTTTGCTTATAACTAGTGAGTTTTCTTAGATTTTGCAAATCAAATCGGACTTCAGAATATCAGAATCTTTAAAATCATCTTCTGAATACAGTAAATTGGGGAATATGAAAAATGGATTGTCCCAAGAAGAAGCTTCTCCTCGTCTAGACAGACTTATATTCGATAAGGTCAGTGTGATATGCATAGATAATGATCCAAGTTTTATATAAAGATCACCGGGTTAGTTTTTTGTTCAGAATATTTACGTTATATATATATTTGATTAAACCCTTAATATAGGTTTATTTGATATAATTTTGTAATAGTATATTTTGTAATTAAGTATTAAAATAAATATTTGACTTCTCAAATCATTCATAGAAGATAGGATGGATAAAATATGATATAGACTTATAAATTCAAGAATTGATATCGTGATAGTTAAAAGAAGCATTAGGAGGAAGAGCTCATATGTTGTTATCAGGAGCAGCGCCTCTACCTCGTCATGTAGAGGAGTTCTTGAGAATCATTCCTGCCTCTAATCTCTCTCAAGGTTATGGTAAGTCGTCTACCTAAACCGATTTTCTATTCATAAACCGATCTTTATTTTGGTTCGGGCTAAACCGACTCGAATGTAATGTGACAGGATTGACTGAGAGCTGTGGAGGAAGCTTCACGACCTTAGCCGGAGTATTTTCAATGGTGGGGACAGTGGGTGTGCCAATGCCGACGGTGGAGGCAAGACTAGTTTCGGTACCGGAGATGGGTTACGACGCTTTTTCCGGCGACGTGCCTAGAGGAGAGATTTGTCTTAGAGGGAATTCAATGTTCTCTGGCTACCACAAAAGACAAGATCTAACTGATCAAGTCCTAATCGATGGATGGTTCCACACAGGTATATCTATTCTTGGTCTTGGTCTTGTAAGTTACAAATTTTGAATTTTTATTATCATTATTTGGTTTAGTTATGGATACAAATCCTTTGACCAAATAACAAAAGGAAGAAGTTGTTATGGATACAAATCGAAAAAATGCTCATATTTCAACTTGAGATTGTCAGTTACAAAACAAACTTTTAAATGTTCGGCTTTATTAATGTGTGTAGGAGATATTGGAGAATGGCAAGAAGATGGATCAATGAAGATCATAGATAGGAAGAAGAACATTTTCAAGTTATCTCAAGGTGAATATGTTGCGGTCGAAAACCTCGAAAACACTTACTCAAGATGTCCTCTCATTGCTCAGGTATATATATATATATATATTCATTAAGAAAATATTTTGAAATGAAGTTTTTCTTTTCAATACTATAATCATAGTAACTGTTATTTGATATTATAGTAAATAATCTACCAATAATTTTGACAGATATGGATCTATGGAAACAGCTTCGAATCGTTTTTAGTAGCAGTGGTAGTACCTGATAGAAAGGCTATTGAAGATTGGGCTAAACTCAATAACCAATCATCTCCTAATGATTTTGAATCCTTATGTCAAAATCTCAAAGCTCAAAAATATTTCTTGGATGAGCTTAACTCCACCGCAAAGCAATACCAAGTACGTATATTTTTTTCTCCCACATTAGAAATTGAAATGGTTTTGTTAATGTTAAGAATAAATATTTTTTGTTTTGTTTTTGTATTTGTAGCTTAAAGGATTTGAAATGTTAAAAGCTATTCATTTGGAACCAAACCCATTTGATATTGAAAGAGATCTTATAACCCCAACTTTCAAGTTGAAAAGACCACAGCTCCTCCAACATTACAAGGTGATCTTTATCTCTACTCACTTTTTCTATAAGTTTGATTGGTATATATATATATATATTTTTTTTGCATTTACCTTCGCACTTTTATGAAATTCAAAATAGTAATCGGGACCTAAAATTACATATTACGGTTAGGGATCACCAGAATCAGATTCGTGATGTATGGCAATGAACTAGTGATCCTGGACCGGTCCTTATGCATATTACTTTTTTTACTAATCCAATTTTTAAATTACAAAACGAAATTTTGTTTATTTCAGGACATAATTGATCAACTTTATTTAGAAGCAAAGGTGTCCAAGGCATAGACACCAAACGGCTATTCATTTTCTGCTGCTATTTTGGTTGTAATGATACATGTTAAAATTGTGTTTGGATCCTCTTCATCTGATTCTTGTATTGATCAGTACATAATTTGGAAACGATATATTATATATTACTAAGGAAAATCTTACTTATTAAAGTTTTTGTTAAACTTTGATTTCTCTTTAAGTATTTATAAGTTTAATTAGTTTATAATATCATGATCTTAGATATCATGATAAAAACAGGCCCCATAATTATCGTAGTTTGAACTTGTCGTCAAATCTAAAAATTTCCCAATTGTTGGGGATAATTTTTATTTAATGAAACATAGACTATCATAGGGCGATACGTTGCAAATCAAATCAGTTACGAAACTCTGAACATTGTAACTGAACAGTTATTCATTGTTATCAAATCAAATCAGTTTATAAGCGAGTCACGGTACGCATTGTCCTGAAACACTGAACAATTATTCGTTGTCCTGAAAGACTGAACAATTATTCATTGTCCTGAAAGACTGAACAAAACAACATGTGTAACAAAAAAAATCTCTGACCGTATAAGGGATATCACGAATTCATGATCTAATTTTACATACCAAACAATGTGGCACATAGACATAGACAAATGAATTTCACATAACATTTTTACATAACCCTTTCACAAATTTTTTTTTTTTTAAGGAATTTTTTCTTTAAGCATTTTTAAAAACTTTGGCATGGATCCATAACAACTATCTTTCTATATGCCCGTGTGTGTGGAGGTAGACTTCAAATTCAAAAAGAGTTCCCAGTTTTGTCTTAATGATGACATCCAGAGGGTAGAATACGAAGGCACAGAAACAGGTATGCACATAGAGTAATTTTTATTCAAATAAGAAAATTATTTTTGAACCGGCCATGTTTCAACTTACTGTTACACTCATAACTCATAACCGATTGGGGCTTAATTGGTTGGGATTTTTATTTATTGTTTTGGACAGTAAAGTTTAGGCTATAAACATTTATTTATCAAGAAAATAATAGTAGATAGAATCCAACTGCAGCAATAATTAAAACCTTGTTAGTTTTCTTTTAAAAAAAACTTTATTAGTTCAAAATATGAAAATTTTAGAGAGAGAACTTTTATTCACATTAGTCTACGTACTCGGAAAGTTAATTAGACTTTAACATTATACTTATCAAGAATAACTTATCCTTAAGATTTGAAGTCAATGGTTGGTAAAAAAATATATTGATTCCCCCAACTGAGTTGAAACTTAAAACACAACTATTCACCTGAAGTGATTTATATGATGCCAGCACAAAAGATAGTAAAACAGAGGTAAATTTCTCTTTCTCTTCGTGACATTACTAGCAATTAGCATGATTGTTATTTCTAAACTCAATCTTTTATCCGATAATCAAAGTTTGAAACCAATACTAGTTTCAGTTCCACAAGCCGACAATGTTTTTTTTTTTCTTTTCTTTTCGAGCCAAAAAGCCAGGTGTCTATGTTCAGAGCCCATAAATTGATAAATCCAAAAAACAACTCTCAACAAAACAGTCAAACACATTAGAAATATATACATCGTTATTTAAATTGCACTTGCCTTATCGAAAACGAAAGGAAAATAAAAAGGCGGATTACCAGGAGATCTTCACACGTGGCATGCACTATATTTATTTTAGCAATGAACGTACTTACTTTAATGGGATTAATCGTGATTACTTCAGCAAATCATAAAAAAAATTGATAAAATCAGATTGTCGCCATAATGCCATGTTTCGGTCCGTCAAACAAGGCCAGTCGTGTTGGGTGATCTCAATACAATGCTAGTAAGCAACTTTAGAGTATATTTTAAGTTTATTATATCAAAGCTAAAACGACTAATACAAGTGCAACAGTCCACGTAACAAAATTATTTTTAACTATTAATTAATAATATTGTTTGCATATACGCTCAACTGATACGCTTACGTACTTAGATTACTTATATATGAACTTTTCTTGCTTGATTTGAGTTCTAGTGAAACTGTGGAACCTATTTGTGTGTGTGAGTTTTTAAAAATGAATACTCAATAAAAAAAAATTATTTCCAAACTGCTAGTCTGCTTGGAAAGACAAAAAATCAAGTATTTTCGACAATTTATATTAAAGAGACATTACAATAAATATTGCACAAGAGAAAAATGGTAGCTAATTTTGTTTTGTTTTATATTATTAAAAAACAACAATAGAAATTCAATAAAATTATAAAAGTCTGCTAACGATTAGATGAAGATATTGTACATCCCTATATACGAATTGATCGACACTCAAAAAGTGAACAATATAATATTTCCTCTTTTTTTGTTCAGAAATTTTCAAACTGCAAGTTTCGGTTCAAAATTTATATAAAGTTTCTGCAAAATATTAGAGATTCGTTGATTGTTAATGAACAAATTAAAAAGCATTACAATTTACATTTTTATTAATTTTTTCCTAGTTTTCCCGTTGACTTACTTAATCTGTTATACTATATGAAAGTGCTAACAATCTCTTTCTATGTGACATGTGGACACATCTATTTCGGACACATGTCCTTTATTTTTAAAACTTTCTTAATATTTAAATAATCTTATAGTATAATTTATGACTAAATCTATTAGTTGTTGTCTTTTTTGAATTTGTAGGTTTGCTGATTCTTCCCCTTCATTTAAAGTTTTAAATATACACTTTTTTACTACAACTTCACAAGAACCATTTATTCTTTTTAATTAAATCTATAATTATACCGATCTTCACCGATAACTGAGAGGAAGATTGGGAAGATTTGGGGATGTTCAGTTTTGCCCCACCACTACTACAAGGAGACGATGCTATCGATTTAGAGTGATGGACAACTACAGTTTCTAGTTTGAGTAATTGACACTCGAACATGTAGATTATGCACTTTTTAAACACTCGAAACCTCTACGATATATTTGACATATAAGTTACTTTGCTATGTTACCATTTCTAGAAATCGTTTGAAAAATTACAAATTTTAGTTACATTATCTATTTAGAAAATTTGGTCTTTTCGAGTGTTGTGTATCATGTAGAGGTACAATTAATTGTTTATTCTTCTACTTTTTCCGTTGGATATATTATGTTGAAAATGAGATGAACTATTTATGACTTTTTTAACCAAGATGCATTATACATAATTAATATAGATTTGCATTCGAATAAAAATACGACAATAACATAAACATAAATTAGACTGAATGTATTATCTTTTAATCAAATTATATAATATGTCATATCGTATTTCTTTATGATAAAAGCTATTTAATTTTATGGTTTTATTTTGGTTTAAAACCATATATAGTTTCAAAGTTTAAAATGTTTATAAAAATATTTTGAGGGTTTAAAATAGTAATATAATACATTCAAAGTGTAAAGTGTAAAGTGTTAGTATATTTATTCAAAGTAAAAAATGTTATTTTTAAAATATAATGTGTAGATTGTATAATATTTGTATAGGATAAGAGGGCACGTGTACATGTTAGATGACCTGAATACCTTTATAGATTTTTTTGTCAAATTTTATATTTAATATATTTGATATTGTTTTATAGATATTTTAAAGAACTTTTTATACATGCCTCGAGAAGATAATTAAAATTTAAAATATCTATACAAATATCTCTTTTTTTGGGGTCACAATAGTCTGCTTTGAGACTGCAAATAATAGATCATCATTGCCCCATACATCAAAGTCAACAGAATCTTTTGCTACGTTTCAAAACCTACCAATATCAAGATAATAATAAGTTAATAACGTATTATTGGACATGCAGTGATACGCCACGTATTCTTACTGTTTTGGTATCTAAATTTAAGTTATATTAATATCTTTATTTATATTTTATTTTTTTGTCAAACAATATATTTATTTTATTTAAACGAAACCTTAATCTAAAGAGTAAATACTCTGATTTTGATTTATAAAATGTTTTTTGTTTAGTCTAAAACTGTTATGCTTAATGGTATAAAGTTAGCATATGATAGGCTTTGTTCTTTTTTGTTACTGGTGACAAAACTGAGCAACTCAAAATATCATTTGATTTTTTAGTCAGATATGAAAATCATCGACAGTTACAGACGAGATAAGAAACTGATGAGTCATTGGATCGGTTAAATTAGACGCTTGATTTCTCAGCGATACCAGCAATAGAGAATTTGCAGAAAAAGTTATTTCACAACAAAAGCACAGCTATTATATTAACAAACAGAATAAATAGTGTAATTTTCTATCGTCGAAAATTGTTGCCAGCTACCTAAAAAAGAACAGAGCTATAATCAAAATTTTGGGTTATTAGAGAAATAAAAAACCTGATTTTGTTTCTTTCTTAATAGTGTTGTTTCGACTTAACAGTGTTGCCTTATGGTTAAAAGAAATTGTTTTGCTTTGTTGCTTTAAACTTTGACAAAATAAGATTTCAGTTCTTTATAAATAATAAGTAATAATAATTTTATAGATGTTAAAAAGAAAGACGTTCAAACTCATATATTACATATTGTTAATTTTTATTTTTACTGTTATATATTTATTTATTTTTACAGTATATGCTATGCTGTTTGTATGTGGAACAGCCAAATATGAAACTCGCTAAATTTTAATTATCATAAAAATTCAAAAACATATTAAATGAAAATAATCCAGAAATATAGTACATTAGTTTTTTAAATAGTACATTATTCTTAATTTTGTTTTTAAAAAATTGTTTGTAATTCGAATAAGCAGAAATAAGTAGTAGTCAGTACTAGTCACGAAGTGAAGATCGGTATTTGTGAAAATAACTAAAATTAATTATATTATGTGTATAAGCATTAATACCATGAATCGTTGTCCAACACGAAGCATAGCGTCACAGTCGTGGGACTCATTGTCATGGCCGACGTACATGTAACTAACGAGGCGAATTATCTGTTATATTCTTTCGATTAATTCGCTTGGATTCGATTCAGAAAGTTTGGATAACGGTAATTTTACAACCTAAAATAAATGTTAATATTAATTAAATTTATTGAAACAAAGCAAATCACAATACTAAAATTTAACCCAAAAAAAAAAAGATTCAATATCATATATTTTCAAAATTTAGATAAACCACTTAAAGACAAATTTATGGCACCACGTCTATTTATTTATTATTATTATTTTTACCACCACGTCTATTTAGCTTAGGTGAATCACTTAACTTCATACCATAGTTTGAATTTTGGCCATTTGGATTAATTCTAGGAATGTATAGAGCCGCTTCTACAAAA
>VBRH01000629.1:0-26307 GCA_014578085.1 Cardamine resedifolia | reverse complement strand
AAAAAAAAAAAAAAAACATTAGAATGGGAACGTTCTTAGGACACTTTGTGCCTGGTCTCTCACTTGCACTTCTTGGTCTTTGGCATCTCTTCAACACCATAAGATGTTATTGTCTCAAAGGTCCCCAAACTTTCTCAGCAAGCTTCTGGTTCCCTTTCCCTAAACTCAAACATCTCGAGCTTATCTCAATTATCTTCTTCTCCTTCCTTGCCATCACTCTCTTAACCCTAGATTTCCCTAATTTCAACTTCTCCTCTTTCAAACCAGACAGCCTAGAACACGCATCCATGTTCCTCCACCTCATTATCTTCGCGTCTTTCGCTCTCTTTTGTGAGCTAACCCTTTGCTCAGATCTCTTCTCCGGTCTAATCGGAGTCCTCTCCGCTTCTGTCTTCGCGCAAGAACTCTTCCTCCTTCATTTTCACTCCACTGATCATTCAGGTCTTGAAGGTCACTACCATTTCCTTCTCCAGCTCATCGCTTTCGTCTCCTTCTCATCGGCTCTAGCTTCTGCTTCTTTCCCTAAATCCTTTTCCGCGGCTGTAGTCCTCTCGATTTCGGTTATGTTTCAAGGATGCTGGTTCTTGAACATGGGCTTCATGCTTTGGGTCCCATGGTATGTTCCCAAAGGTTGTGTGAGTAACACGGCGACATCTATTGACAATAGTAGAAGAAGTGTTGTTCATAGTAGTGCGGTGGCTTGTGAGTCCCCTGGTGCTGAGGTTAGGGCAAAAGCATTGGCGAATTTGCAGTTTAGTTGGATGTTGTCTGCTATATTGATCATCACATGTGCCTTGTGCTTTAAGTTTTCCGGCAAAGTTTCGTTGCCTAAAACTCGGTCGTCGGAGTACGAGCGTCTTTGCCGGCAAGGAAGTGATCGTTCTGCAACCGTGACGATGGAAGTACCGGCTAGTTCCGATCAACAATAGATTTTCATTTCCTTTACTTTATTATGATGTATATAATAAAACTACTAAGTAGTCCTAATAATTTACAGCATATTTACAAGAGGGGAAGAGTGTGTATCTCCAATGGTAAGAACCATGGTTCTTACTAATTTTTTTAATATAAATTTTGATTAATTGAAAGATAAAAACCTGTTAAGAATTCTAAATTTTCTCTTTTTCCAATGATAAAACCTCATTAAGGATTCTTAAAATAAAAATTAATATTTTAAAAATTAATTTATTTTAAGTAAAATTTATTTTGTTACAATTTATAAACATATATTTTATAAAACCAAAATTATTTTGCATTTTATGAAATTTTAAACATACAGAATATAAATTTTGAAATCATAAAACGTGTAGTTGTAATCTTGAGGGGTGTCAAATTTGTGCCTTATATGCTCAACGAAATCAGCTTTCAATTGTTGATGTATTGTTCTTTCACGAACTTGATTTCGAATGCCGATCATATTGCCGAGATTTGTAGGCATATCTGTAGAATACGTCATATCCACTTGTGAAGTTCTGTTTCCTTCTCCTTGTTGGAATTCTGATACATCAAACTGAGTGTATCCATCTCGTTCGTTTTCTACTATCATATTGTGTAGTATGATACATGTTCTCATAATCTTTCCTATTTTTACCTTATCCCAAACAAGAGCTGGGTTTTTTACAATGACAAATCGAGCTTGCAAGACTCCAAAAGCACGCTCGACATCTTTTCAGACAGATTCTTGATATGTAGCAAATAACGATGCTTTCGGACCTTGAGGAATCGGAATAGATTGGATAAAAGTTGCCCATTTCGGATAAATACCGTCAGTGAGATAGCAAGCCAGATGATACTCGTGTCCGTTGACCAGGTAATCCACTTTTGTAGCTTGACCTTTTAATATATCATCAAAAACTTGTGAGCGATCAAGAACATTGATATCGTTTAAGGTACATGGAGGTCCAAAAAACGCGTGTCATATCCAAAGATCATGTGACGCTACAGCCTCTAAAACGATTGTTGGTTTTCCTGATCCACGTGTATATTGCCCTTTCCAAGCGGTATGACAATTATTCCACTCCCAATGCATACAATCGATGCTTCCTATCATCCCGGGAAATCCGCGTATCTTTCCAATATCGAGTAGTCGTTGAAGATCTTCTGGTGTGGGTCTTCTTAGGTACTCATCTCCGAACAAATATATTATTCCTTCTACGAAATTTTCCAAGCATGAAATTACAATACTTTCACCGAGCCGGAGGTATTCGTCAACCGCGTCAGCCGCACATCCATATGCCATCATACGAATTGATGATGTACACTTTTGTAGTCCAGAGAGACCAAACCTTCCGGTAGCATCTCTTTTTTGTTGAAAGAATGGAACTTCATTGGAGAGTCGATCAACAATATGCATGAATAAGGGCTTGTTCATTCTAAAATGACGTTGAAATATATAAGGAGGGTATGTTGCATCCTCACCGAAATAATCGTTCCATAAGCGGTTGTGTCCTTGTTCGCGTTCTCTTTCAATATATGCTCGTTTTTTCTCTGGCTTTGTTGCTGCCTGACGATTACCAACGGCGTCGAACATATTCTCGAATTTTTGACCGAAGACTTGATCAAAAATTTCATCAATTGATCTGTCAAAAGAATTACGTGAAGAAGATGCCATATTTTTGTGAATTTGTTTTCTAACAAATACAAGTTTTTTGTTAGGTGGAGAAAAAAAAAGAGATTTTATGAATTTGTTTTTTCACAAATACAAGTTTTTTTGTTAGGTGGAGAAAAAAAAGAGATGGTGATATTTGGTCAAACACATCTCCGAACAAATATATAGAAAATAATGTGAGAGTATGAAAATAATGATGTGGTTTATATTCATTCAAAAAATATGAGTCGTTTACTTTCATTCCAATTATATTTGTGGTTTACATTGGTGGAGAAATATTTATGGTTTACATTGAGTATCAAAGTTATGTCGGTACAAAAAATATTTGTGATTAAAAACTATGGTTGCTTCAAGACATGTTGTATGTAAAACAAAATCTTCTTTAGATCAAAGTTTGGTGGATACCATTTTTTCAAGACCTTTCTTTCACCCATCACGTAAATAATATAAAATCTTAATAAACAAGGTGGGTCATGAAATTGATAAGAGAGACTACATAACATCAAAACTTCATGTTTCAAACAAATCTCAAGACATGTCCACTACTGAGTATTAAATATCAAAAACAAAGAAAACAGAGACAAAAATGCTCTTCTTGACATGTCTACTAACTTTGCTTGATATAGTTAGATTCAAGATGCTGCTTAAGACAAATAACTTGCTCAGCTTATGTCATCACTCAGCTTCTCCCATTTCTCGGTTGAAAAAAGAACACAAAACTCATTCAAGCATTTATCAAGCATACAAAGACATTAATTCAAATTTAAAGAGGATAAAAAACATGCTCAAGTCATTCATTTATCAAAGAAAATACAAAGGAGACATCAAAGTTTATACATTTATCAAGTCATTCATGATACTAACTTATAACTTATGACATTAATTTATTCATTCATGAGACTAACTTATAACTTATTACACATCATAGTTCATAGAAAGGAAATACTAATTATGACAACATGTCACTAATTAGCTTGTTCTTTAGAGCCATTTCTATATTAAAAAGTGGTTTCTGACTTTGCAAGGAGACTGTCAAACAATTGATTCTTAGAAAGCTTCTCTTTCATTGCCAAGTCTTGCTGCTTTATCTCCCACATGCTTTGAAACTCCAACAGTGATTTGCCTTCTTCTTCCACACGGGTTGTCTTGCTCCCAGTCCTTTTAGCTTTAGCCTTTGCTGCCTTAACACCAGGAGGCCGAGCCATTGCTTCATCCTCTCCATGGCTAACTGGGTGGGAGCTTGAAGACTGTGCAAAACCCTCCTCAAGCTTTCTTATTTTTGACCTTCCACCATGGCTGATCATGGTGGACAATGGAAGACTGTGCAAAACCCTTCTCAAGAAGTTGAACACCATTGCTGATCATGGCGAAGCTTCCTCCATGCATGCTTAAGGGTGAACTTGACCTGGTGAACGTTGAAGAAGATATCATTAGCCGCTTTCATAACATCATTCTCATTATGGCCACTTGATTGCTCTTTCATTGTAGCCTCAAAGCATCCAACAAACTTGCATACTTGGTCATTTAACCTCCCCCACCTTTGCTTACAGTGAATGGCCTCTCTATTTTGCAGACCAACAAGCTGTGGACTTGAGTTAAAATAAGCTTGAATGCGTTTCTAAAATGCTTCAGCTTTTTGCTCATTCCCAACAACTGGATCCTTGCTGGTGTTCAACCATGCACTGATGAGCACAACATCTTCTTTGGGTGTCCATTTCTTTCTTTCTTTACGCTCCTAAACACCTAAGCTTGGATCATCAGTACATTGGGTACTAAACACAGGGACTTCTGATGATCCAAGTTTTATACTAGGCGACAAACTCTCATAATGATTGGGGTGAAGAATGTGGTTATCTTGTTGACTATTTAAGAGGTTTAAAAAGCTTGAAGTTTGACTATATGGATTCGTTGAATCCATAACCTTGTTTCTGGTGGATGTTAAAAGGAGAAGGAAAGAGCAAAGGAGAAGGAAGGGTTATGGTTCTGTGTTAAGCTAAAGCTAAAAACTTTCATATATAACAAGAGGTTTTGTGTTTAAATGTGACATAGTAAGTTGTGGTTAGCAATCAATGACATAATAAAGACTTTACCTAATCTAAAACTAGCAAGCATTGATCACAGAGAGCATAAGTATGATGTAGACATCACTCAATGTAAAAGCAGTCATAATCTTTGTAGGTAACAAGCATTTATCACAATAAAAGATAGTAACCATTCAATAAAATACTTAAGTCTTTACCTAATCTATATCTAACAACATTCAGATATAACAAAGAGTTAAAAAGATTGTATAGGTTGATGAATTACCTTGCTTCATTGGTTAAAAAGGAAGCATATACCATTGTATGACCTCAGAATGCCGTGAAGCAGATACCAAACTCCCATCACTTCCAGTTGCTTCTCGAGTAACCTGTGTGAAAACAACAGAACAGAGCAAATAAATGTATATAAACCTTAGAGAAAATACATCATAGCAAATACAGTAGAGAAAATAACTTTCTGTTAACAAAGGTAAATATATCATAGCAAATAAATGTAGAAAGACCTTAGAAAAAAACTTCTGAGCATGGCTTCGAATCTGAACTGCAGTCTTTGTTCCCACATGTTCCGTTAGTGAAACAAAGATTGTATTTTTGATGGTTCAGATTTCCGTACCTAAAAACAAAGATGAATTGAGCCAAAGATCTTCACTTTACATAACAATATTTTACATTGGATGTTTAAAAAAACAAAACCTTAGGTGCATAGTCATTTCCCCCGAACACTTGTTCACTGAATTGTATATGCTTGTCTTTAATTTCTTCAACTCTATTCTTCGAACGAGCTTTAGTACCCTGAAACCATCACCAAACAAAAAGGGCTTTAGGAGACATCATCTTATTCTCTCACAACATACATGCAATTTATGGACTTTTAACAAAATCATTTACTTTATTCTTCAGTTTCTCAATGTAATTTCATCTGTTTTCACAGATCCTAATTTACATTTACATAAGACGCAATTACACAGATGCTAAACACAAAGCTTGAGAGGACTCATAGCTCAAAAAAAGAAACAAAAATCTGTAAATGAATTACTAAACTCAGGTACTGAACAAACTAAAGCTTTTTCTTAAATGTTCTTAGCTAATCTGAATAACGAGAAAAAACTAGAGATAAATTAAATACAACAAGATTTAAGTTTTCAGATCTGACCATTCGCACTCAACAGAGATGACGCCATAGCTTCCCGGATTAAGATCTCGCCGGAGTGAAAAACATAGCTCGAAGATGTGGATTGCAGCTAACTTTCCTCTCAGCCGTCCGTCGAGTTACACACGATTTGCTTCTGAAATCGTGTGTCGATTTGATTTGAAGATGTGAAATCGTCCATCCAGTTACACACGATCTGAAGATGTGGATTGGAGAAAGGATTTGCTTCTGAAATCAGAACTAAAGCACGAAGATGATGAAGAAGACTGAGGAGAGTGATCAAAAGAATTCGCCTCCGGCTAGAGAGATGAGAAAGAGGGAGAGATAGTTGTGAGGAAGAGAGAAAATTGGGGGAAAGAAAATCTCACCCAATCCAATCATAAAAACCGATGCTAAAAATTCTTCAGGATCGATTTTTAGTTAATTACTCATTTTTATTTATTTTTTTGTTAATATTTAGGCTTAGAACCTCTTTAAGAATCCTTGAATCCTTGTTGGAGATGCTATGCATTAAAAATAGTGAACCCTTTGGTCTCCTTTCTCGTGCTTTACGAATTATGCATGTAGCAACAATTTATCTACATTTTTGAAAATCAAATTTTAACATCTTACTGATCTATCACTAATTCGTTGTATACAGAAACTACTAAATGAAGAATAAAAAAACTATTCACCACTAATAAAGTTGGTCGGAGAAGATAGTAAAAGATGGACAACAACTTGCAAAACAAATTTTACATATTTATGTCATAATGCCTCGAATATATATAAATGTTAGAAAACTATTTATCAATTATATATATAAGAATATACGTTGATTTATTTATCTAATTTTGTTGATTAAATATTGACTACCAAATAATTTATCCTAACCTGCCACCAACTTCTTACAACCATTTTAGATTTAGCAACAAAATAAAAAACCATTACTTATCCAAGTTTTCTTATAGTATATATACACTATATCCCCTTTATTTCCATGGAGGTACTTTATATTTGTAAAGTAAAATTTCTATAAATTAATAACATTAAAACTAAGTTATTTTATAATATTATATTAATTTATCATATTTTTTAATTTATAAAAATAATATTTAGGTCAAACTATCAGTTTGGGATTAGAAAAAATTATTAATTTATCGAAATATTAATTTATCGAATATTAATTTATAAAAAATTCACTGTAATTTGAAGGATGAGATGTAGTTAACACATTAAAATATCAAGAATAAATTATAATCTAGAAAAAAATACAAAAGAATCTTCAAACTATTTAATCTAACGAAAAGGTAGATGAGATAGTAGTAATATAAAATCCTTATTTGGTATAGAAAGTTAATTTTAAAATATTTTAATTTTTTTAATTAAAAGATTAACTGTAACAATTCACCTTTATTATAGGAATAAACCGGATGTAGATATCAGGGTTTTTGAGGATATCTGGATCCGGATTCGCATCCGACCGAATTTATAGTTTTGATATTTAGATCCGGATCCAGTTATCCTGGATATCCGGTTCCGTTTTTTTATTTATAAATAATTAAAAAATAATTATTATATATTATTATTATATAAAATCTAAAGAAAAAAATAATAATAATATAAATAATTAAAATATTATTATAATAATACAAAATCTGAAAACAAATAATTAATATAATATAAATAATTAAAAATATTATTATAATATTATTATTATATAAATATTCTGAATGCGGATATCTAGTTTTGTTTTTTTTTCTATTATCCGGATCTGTATCGGGATCCGGCTAAATCTGTTATTCAATTGTCTGGATCCGGATCCAGTCTACCTGAATATCTTATTTTTCGGAGCGAATCGAAACAGATCTCGGATCAGATCCCAAATTCCGAATAATATATGACATGGCTAACCTTTACTATATGAATTTAAATAGAATTCACCCAAATTTTTTGGTTTTTCACTTGACAATCCAAAGGGTCATCACTTTTCTCACAATGTTCTATTATTTCTGTAAACATCACATTCCAAAGGGTCATAATTATTTATATACAATTCGACATACAGTATTTAATTTAAATATTGATTTTTGTTTTATAAACCAATAACAATGTTCTATTAATCCGCATGTAAATTTTATCCAATTTTGACCAAATTAAATTTTTTTTTTTTTAACTAAAGAAGAGAGATGTCGTTGTCGTAAAGGAGTAAAGTAATCTTGGGAAGCTGAAAGAGTTAAGTATCCATTACGTTATTTTTTTGTGACTTGTCTAATCAATGTAACGATTGATACAACACGACAAACAGAAAAAAGCTCTTCCTCTTCACTTTTCAATTTTCTTTCGCTCCTTATCTAAAATCATATCTTCTCGACAAGAAAAAACAAAAAGAGGAATATGCATACTACTCGGAGATCATCGGTTCGCATCACCTCGGCAGCAACTCAACGCCGGCTAAAACCGGAGCCAGAACCGGCGGTTAAGAAGTTCATCAACATCATTTCCCTCTCAACGATCAAGAAAAAAATGATGGTAAAAAATAAAAATAAAAACATTTTACCCACTTTTTTTTATACAATTTAAAAATAAAAATGAAACTTACTTACTTGCATGTGTGGATTTCACAGAAAATTCCGGCGAGATTTGTGAGATTAGGTCCTAAACTCTCTGACATTGTGACCATAGAGACTCCTGTAGGTTTCAAGCGTTGGATTCGGATTAAACGAATCGGTGATGAGGTTTGGTTCGAGAATGGTTGGAGTGAGTTTGCAAAGGCTCATTCTTTAAGTGAAGGTCATCTTCTGTTTTTTCATTACAAAGGGAAGTCAAGTTTTCGTGTTATTATCTTTGATATGTCTGCTTCTGAGATTATATATCCACTTGACAAAGTTCATGTCATTGAGAGTGACGATGATGATGATGATGATGATGATGATGAAAGGTTTCTTGGATTTGGAAGCAGTGATGGTGATGGAGTGATTGATTTAGATGAATTGTTGAAGAAGAAACCAAGAGTTAATAAAATTAAGTCTGAGAAAGTCACAACACTCGGTAAAAATTGTAAAGACTATTTTTTTTCTCAAGTATGATTTGTAATTAATATATGTGATTTGGTTCTTCTTCTTCTTCTTTGTTGTAGATGATGTTGAAGAGATTGATTCAATGGACGAAGATAAAGACGATAAGAGAGGAGTCTTGAAGAGTAGTAAGTAAAACCTGCAACTTTTGTAATATGTTTTTCCCACAAAGATCTCTGCGGTTATCGGTTTTAAGTTATCGGTTTGCAAGCTTAAATGTAGTAAGATCAACTCTGAATCTGGCAAGAACATTAGTCTAATTGTAGTAAGAACTTAGCTAACTATTGAGATCCTTTTGTGTAAAATTGCTTGCATCTCACAGTTAAACCAATCAGATTCAGACCAATAGCTTCACTGACTAAATTGGTAGTGAAACAGGAGCTCGGACACAAACACAAACCCATCCATAATCAACATCATTCTCCTGATGAAGATAAAGTATTTACAACCCTACTTTTGAATCTAACTACCATTCAAACAAAGAGAGTTTTACCACTCGAGGTTACATATGTTTGTAATCGTCAAATACTTATCCACATCGAAACATAGAGAACCTGAAATTTCACTCAAAACACTACTTAAAACCCCCAGAGAACCAGTCTGATTCTCGAAGAAATGCAAGAGAGAGAAAGAGGAAATGGTTTAAGAGACTCTACCTGAAATTTAACTCTGAAGAGCTCGCTCGCTGATGGAAGCAGAATCGTTTTGGTTACACGTACTCATTGACGCGAAAGGCGGTGACTTTCAGAACGAAATCCCGAGTTCTGAGTAGCTCAAACACACATACATCTCCTTCACCTATATTGTTCTCGAGTGTGAACTCATACCATCCTTGGCTAAACTTAGCTCTACCTGCTTTGTAAAGGCACCTCACTGGCCATTGTTTCTCACCGAGCTGGAGCTTGATGAAACCAGATATCCCACTTAGGTACTTCTCAGCAAACCCAGAAGGCAAGTACTGTAAAAAAAACCGAAAATAGTAAAGAAAAAAAGAAATCTATAAGAAACGGGGTTATGGTAAATCTTTCACCCAAATCTTCAACATGAATTACAAATTCTGATAAGTGTTTACCATGATGCAGCCTCTGTACAGATACGATGGTCGTAGAACAACTCTAAAGAAAGGATTGGTTGGTTCAAATGTTTTGGCTGCATTGATGGCTCTCTCTCTTTCCTCTGCGGTTACAGTTCTCTTTCTAGCAGAAGCACTCTCGTAGAACTTTGAACGGTTCTCTGAGTCATCTCCACCCGGAGTTGAAGAGTTTATCTCCTCTGCGCATACAAAAACAATGAATCATTTGACTCTCCTCTGAGCAAAAGTCAAAACGTAATTAAGAGTTTGTCTCTGATACTTACCGGGATTAGGATTCTTCTTCTTCCTCCCTCTCTTCTTAAGTACTTTCTTTGGTGTTTCTTCAGCTTTAGATTCAACGAACAAGCTTTGGATGGTTGTTGAACCACCATACCCTTTATTCACTGGTGCAGTAGACTCAGGTTTCGATGGATAAATGACCTCAGCGCCTTTGTCTTCAAGGTCTTCAAACAACCGAGCACGTTTGTTGAACTGATTCTGTGCGGCTTCCATGTTCATAAGAGCACTAAAATGGTGGTTGATCTCAAAATACGGGGATAGATTGAAAATGTCGACGGTAAACGCGGAATTGCCTTTGTATCAGAAAAACCAATCGGAATAGAGTAACGATCGATAAACTCCTGCCAACCTTCTTGAAACCAGATTTTGTTCCTTAGTCCTACATGCCAAACATGACCATCAGGCACAGTGAGTGCAACAGCAACTGAAAGAAACAACCAAGTAGTGACCAAGAACTTCACTTGAATCAACACAATACTATAGTTTTACAATCAACAAGCTTCCATAAGACACAATGGCTGACTAAACAAGTTACAGTTTCAAGTTAAACTTTATAGTAAAAACAACGCATGCTTCCAGATCTATGAAGTCCACTCATACTGAGACCAAAGTCAAATCTACAGTTGGAGTCAGAAACATAATTCAACTTTTTTTTTCTCATAATATTCTTAATAAATGTGACAGATACACAACTTGAGCAGTATCTAATGTCAAATAGCTTCAAAACACATTCCTGAATTCCACTGACACACCTCTCATTTCACCACAAAATCAAAGACTAGATTCAGATTTCTACAAACTCAATATTCTTACCAACCCAAACAAAGAAGATTAAATAAAAATAAATATTCTCTTGCATACTCTCGTTCCCAAATTCACAAGCCTCCATACGAATATTTACCAAAAAAAATTGAAACTTTATTACTCCTTGTCACTCAATTTTAAGTACCCAAAAGAAAAGAAGACGCATTTGACTTGATTGAGAAATTAGAATTGCCACACAGAAACACAAACCCATCACCAAAGTTCCTCAATTTATCAGAACAAATAAACTAAAAAGATTGCGAGAGAGAGAGAAGAAGAAGAAGAAGAAGAAGAAGAAGAAGAAGAAGAGAGTAATTTACCAGATACTTGTGTTGAATGAAGGATGAGAGAACAAGGTTGTGGAAGAAAGGGTCCAGAGTCATATTCAGATAAATCAACAGTGAAGAAGTGAATAGAGATAAAAGGAGGGACCAGAGTCAGATCATTAAACGACGCCGGAGAATTCGACCCTGAAGAAGAAAAAAAAAAAACCTTTTTCAGATCTGAAACCAAAATTTAAGTTTTTGCTTATAGTCAAAGGGCTTTAACACTCTCTTCTATCTATTTCTCTCTGGTTTAAAACCTGATCTGAGTGACCCAACCAAAAAATAAAATAAAAAGACCCAACTTGACCTAAAAAAAGCTCGAGCGAGTCAATCTGTGAGTTTATCCCTTGAGTCCGATCGTCGAATCGGTGAGTCCGACTCGTATAGGTTTAAAAAAAAAAAAAAATTAAAAAGCTTACCGTCCCCACCAACTAGTCTTTTCCACCTAATTTTTATTTCCTTTTGTGCAGTATAATAAATATTTTTGTCCTTTTTTAACGGATATAATATAGAGAATATGCTTAAATTTTTTGGACTCAAATAGGTAAAACCGTAAAAATAATTATATAATTATTTGCACAATATTTTTAAGTGAATGAAAATAATGCGTGATGTTTTTTTTTCATATTTCATATATATATATATATATACATATATATATATATTGTTTCTCATTATGACAAGGTATTATTTTTTTCTAACATGACAAATTTATATATTATTTTTGCTATTTGTAAAATTCACTTACAAAGGTCATAAGGGTAAAGATTGTGTGTAGTTTTGGTCTATGGCTTTGTCTCTGTTTCTGGTAGTGATTTTGGTGTTTGGTATATGTTTGAGCTTTTCTTAATCATCTTTAGTTATGTTTGATTTGTTTAACCTTTTTGGTTTACTTTTTAGTGCTATTTGTCCGAGAAATATTATCTTCCTTCTGCATTGTTTCAGAGTTTTTTTTACGGTTTTATGTATATTTTCATTAAGGTTTTAATAAAATTTCATATGACAAAAAAAAATTATATATATATATATATATATATGATTTTGTTCTCTTCTATTTTTTTACTAATATTATATTATAATCGTTTAGCCACATGTTGACCAATAATACCAAAAATGAAGAGATTAACCTCTTCTCTGTATCTACAATTTATCTTCATAATAGCCAAACTTTTTTATATTCTCTTCTATCAAAATCCTATTTTTCGGAAATAAAATTTTCATCAAATTCCTTTTCTATGGAATGTTATTTTCGATTAAATTTTGCATTTATAATGAGTTTTTTTTTTCACTATCCGATCTTGAATAAGATGAATGCAACTGATGAACATAAAAACATGAAAATAATTACGGTTTTGGCTGGTTCTACAACAACCAATCGATAGCGGTTCTGAATCAAGGAATCGCATCAAACATTGTTGTAACGCTTTTATAGCTGAAGCCACGTTTACATCAATTATTTTGAGGATCCAATCGAATAAGTTCCATAGGATTCTTTCTATATGATATTCTATGTTAAATTGATCCTCTCATTTAACTAAAATTGTTTTCTATTTTGCAGTTTAGATGTTTGTTTTCTTTTGCAAAGAGGATCGTAATCTCCTTCGTAATGAAGTTTAAGTTAATGAAATTAAGGAATAAAAAGAAGAAGAAAAATCGAACTTTTCATATAAATCTATATTTTCTGGATATTATCAAGTCAACAAAAAAAAATTTCAGCTTATAAAAATGAACCACGTTAGGTAGGGACAATCGTTCCCCCAAACGCTCCCAAGCTCCTAAACCTAGGCAGCGACGAAACCATCTCCTCTTTCTCCTTCCTTTGCACGTCGCCGACCGTATTCTTTTTACTGGTGGATGGTGCGTCGGTCAATCCTTTCTTTGGTGCTTCATTGTTAGCTACGTGACTAACAAAAAATAAGTAGAAGATATAAATGAAGATAAAAGAGGATAAGGAGGCAGAAGAAATAGATATTTAGGTTTTTTTATTCATAAGGAACCCTGAATCGAGAACCTCTTCTTAAATACAATTTCCCAAATGTATCTTAACTTTTAAACGACATAGTTTGACATTATTGAATTAAAAGTTAACGTTTGGAAATTGCTCCATTAGATCCAAGAGAGATTCCCAAGTTGCTTCTAATACCGCTAGGCCCTTCCACTGTACCAGAACTTTTGTTCCCTTATCATTACCAGTCATACGGATGTCTAAGAACTTCTCTGGCTCTGTTGCCCATTCGAGAGTTGGGGTAAGGATGGCAGGTAGCTCTTGTGCGGTGTACGTGGCTGGAACTGCTCTTTTTAGCTGGGAGACATGAAAAGTTGGGTGAATGTTGCTATGTTGCGGCAGCTCTAACTTGTAAGCAACCCTTCTATTCTGGCTAGTATCTTATAGGGTCCAAAGTACCTTTGTGCCAGTTTTTCATTCCTTCTCTGGCCACTAACTTCTGTCTATATGGTCGAAGCTTCAAGTAAACCCAATCTCCCAGTGATACCATTGTTTATGGGAATCCATGGAGTTTTACTACCTCTCTTATGAAGGATTATGCTACTGTTTTGGCTGTGAACGGGTGCTTCAAGGCAATGAAATAGCCATACTTGCTCAATCAATCAACTACTACCATGATAGAGCTGAATCCCTTTGAAACTGGCAGCCCTTCTACGAAGTCAAGACTCACATCAGTCCATACCTGTTTTGGGATTGGGAGTGGAGAAAGCAGGCCTACTGGAGAGAGTCTGACATACTTATTTTCCTAGCAAGTTTGACACATGGTGATGTAATTCACTACAACTTTTCTCATTCCTCTCCAATATACTTCATATGATAACCTTTTAAAGGTTTTTAGAACTCCTTTATAGCCTCCCATCGCACTGGAGTGAAATTGCTTTAATAAATTTGGAATGAAGGGAGATATAGCAGGAATAACTAATATGCCTTCTTTGTACAACATTCCCTTGTCCAACTGAAACCCTGGTTGAGGTATTCCCTTCTCCAACTCACTTATTATAGGTCCCAACTCCTTATCAGCCTTCACTTCCTAACTCAGCCCTTCCTTATCCAATGTGAATGGTGCTGTCAACACTAGTTGGATAAACCATTCTTTATGTGGCCTCCTGGACAAGGCATCAACTACTTTCCACCCCGGACTTGTACTCAATTTTGTAAGTTAATCTCAACAACTAAGCAGCCCACCTTTGTTGCACTGTAGATACAACCTTCTGGTCTAGCAAGTGTCGTAAACTCCTCTGATCAGTCTTGATCACAAACTCCTTGCCAGTCAGGTAGTGCTTCCAACGAGATACAACCTTGACAATTGCCAATAACTCCCTCTCATATACTGACTTAATCCTGCCCTGAGAGGAGAAAGCTTGACTCATAAAAGCTATAGGTTTTTACCTTGGGATAAAACTGCACCAATTCCTGCTCCTGATGCATCTGTCTTAATTGTAAATTCCTTATTGAAGTCAGGCAAGACTAAGACAGGCAGGGTAGTCACAACCTTCTTCAGGTTTTGGAATGCAGCAGTGGCTGTTTCAGACCAGTTGAACCCATTCTTTTTTTACAGTTATGTGAGTGGCCGAGCTATCTGTCCATAATTATTTACAAACCTGCGATAATATCTTGTCAACCCTAGGAACCCTCGTAGCTCTGTCACTGTTTTAGGAACATGCTACTCCAACATAGCTCCAACTTTCTCTAGATCCGCAGCTACTCCTCCAGAAGATATTATGTGCCCCAAATAAGTCACCTTGCTGTTGCCAAAATAACATTTCTTAGCATTTGCGTAGAACTGATTTTGCTGCATTAGATTGAGTACTACATCCAGATGCTTCATGTGAGTTGTGATGCTGCGACTATAGACCAGAATGTCATCAAAGAAAACTAAGACAAACTTTCTAAGATACGGTCTAAAAAGGTAATTCATTATGCTCTAGTAGGTAGAGGGAGCGTTTGTCAGACCAAATGGTATGACTAGGAACTCATAATGACCTTGATGTGTTTTAAAGGCAGTATTCTCAACATCACTGTCTTTCAACCTTATCTGATGGTACCCTGACTTAAGATCCAACTTGGAGAATAAGGCTGCTCCACTCAACTCATCTAGAAGCTCCTCTATCACCGGTATGGGGTAACGATCAGGTATGGTCACCTTATTCAGGGCGCGGTAATCAACACATAAACGCCATCCTCCGTCCTTCTTCTTAACTAGCAAAACCGGACTGGAGTAAAGACTCACACTCGGTCTTATGATTTGGGCATCCATCATCTCATGTACCAATCTTTATATTTCATTCTTCTGCAAGAAAAGTACATGTATGGCCTGATGTTGACTGGAGATGTACCAGCTTGTAAGGTGATTGCATATTCCCTATTGCGCACCGAAGGCAATCCTTTTGGCATATCAAACACCATGCGGTATCTGTTCAATATCTGGTGGATTTCTCTAAAATCTTGCTGCTCCTTGGTCTGAAACAATGCAGCCAATTCCAATAGATTGATCTCGCCACTCTGCTCCATCAATCTTTCCATTGAGTTCAGAGAAATATGCATCTTGCGTAGAGCTGGATCTCCTACAATGGTAACCCACATTGTTCATATCTTCCAGCTCAAAGTATGTATAGCCCAATTAATATGAGTATCTCATAGAGTTTCCAACCATGAATATCCCAGGATAACATCTGTTGACCCTAATTCAAATAACAAAAACTCTTATAGGATTTCTACTCCTTGGATTCCCAGCAAGACGCCATTACACTTGCCTCTGCCTTTTATAATCCGGTCACCGCCTACTCGTACGTCAAAACCCTTTGTGTCTGTGATAGATAACCTCATTTCTTCTACCAATTTTTCTGATATGAAGCTACAAGTGGCTCTAGAGTCTACCAACACAACCACATCTCGATCACCTATGCGCTCCATCATTTTCATTGCCTTCTCCGTAGTTATTCTGACCATGGAACTCAGTGTCAAGGTGACAAGTTCTTGGCCTTCCCCATTGTTATCTCCAGCCTCTTGGTCAGTCTGCTCTTCCACAATATGCTATTCTGAGTTATCTTCCTCATTGACCTCTAAACACTTCAATCGCAACTATTTACACTTATGCCCTGTAAACCATCGCTCCCCACAGTGCCTACAGGGATTAGGGTTGCGAGTGTCACCTCCACTGATGACCCTCCTAGCATCCTTATATGTGTCATAAGTTTTCTTGTTATGGGAGAATTCATGTCCCTTGGACTCCCATGAGTACTGATTTGACACTTGAGTTGCTGCTGGTCGCGGAAAAGTTCAAACTTGGTAGCTTATGTTCTCACTCTCATGCGCCTCAATGAGCCGAGCTATCTCCACCATGTCTGTCATATTCACTGGTCGACACCTCACCACTTGATCCCACATGCTCTTCTTCAATCCCTTAAGGAAAGCCGCCTCTAAGACATCCCCAGACACATGAGGCAGCTCCACTGACGGTGCCTCAAACTTCTCTCGATAATCATCCACACTCCCTGTCTGCGTTATACCCATAAGATGATCCACATATGAGCTTCCCATGCTAGGTCAAAATCGGATTTTGAACTTGTCTTTAAAGTCCTTTTAGCTCACAATCCTTTCTCTGTCCTGTGAATATCTCCACTAGGTTACATCTGTTCCTGTAAGACAGACCATCGTTTGGTCGAGGTTCTCCGTTTTGTGGGTACGATTCATCGCGAAGCACTTCTCAATGCGAAACAACCAATCCTCTGGGTTGGTACCCTCATACAGCGGTAAGCCGAGCTTGTTGTTACCAAAATCCTGTTGGAATCGAGGTGACTCGTTTCGTGGCTCAAACCCCAGGTTAGGTCCCCTCATCTCAGGACCGCGCGTAGGTAAAATACCTTCCTGTGGGTGTCGTTCTAAAGCCATGGTTGGTGGTGGTGAAGCCTGGTACTGAACGCCGCCGGCTGGACTTGAAAACCCTGGTGGGAAAGAATCTCTTGCAACCCCATAGATTTGACTGCGAAGAATTTGCTGAACCGCTTCTTTCAGGTAAGTCATCTCCTTATCATGTCTATTAACGCGTTGCTCCAGCGTCTCTGACACCGACGCTTCTTGGGAGGGACTCTCAAGTTCCGGTGATGCTACTCTGGAATCTAAAACCACAGCAGATGCAGGTAAAGGAGCCATAGAAACTCTCAACGAGAGCACCAATTTGTTAGCTACGTGACTAACAAAAAAAAAGTAGAAGATAGAAATGAAGATTAGAGAGGATGCAGGAGAAATATATATTTAGGTTTTTTTATTCATAAGGAACCCTGAATCGGAAACCCTTCTTAAATACAATTCCCCAAATGTATCTTAACCTTTACACGATATAGTTTGACATTATTAAATTAAAAGCTCTCACAGAAAGACTCTTCCACATACTTAGCTTATTCTTGACTCTTAGCAACTTTCTTCTTCCTTCCTCAACCATGCTTTACTAGCTCTTCTTCCTTTTGATTTCAGTTTCCTCTTCATGAGTGAAATAGGGATCCTTAATCTATCATTCATCTCCAGTTAGGATGCTTTTACGGTTTGTATAGATCGTCGGTTTCTATCTCTCGGTTTTGAAGCTCGGCGTTGGTGCGGTGGCGGCGAGGAGTGGTCTCTTCCAGGGTTATGTGAGGGCCAGATCTCTGGGCGGAGGCTCCCTTTTCTGTCAGTGTGGTGGCGGTCTTGCGGTGGTTTGGTGGTGTTTCGGTTCCGTCTACTCGCCGTGATGGTTAAGTTTTAGATATGAAGTCGGGGCAGGTGACGTTGTGGCGTAGGGGCTCTCGGCAAGAGGTTTTGCTCGTCCTCTCATCGACAGGGCAGAGCCGCTAGAAGGCGGTGGTTTGGTTCTATAAGTGTTGTCATTTCTGGCTTGATCTCATCCGTTCGGTCCTCTTTTTCTTCGGCCGTTGCGTTCGTCGTCTTGGAGTAAGTGAAGTACCTCTCCATCTGGCGTCGCGACGATTTGTTATTTTCTCGGCAGTGTAGGTCTTTGTGGCGGCGTTTGTCCTTGTGGCTTCTCTCTGGCGATCTCTCATATTTCGCCTTCCTCCACTCTCGATCCCTAGCAGTGGCGGTGGTCCTGAGCCGTCCCAGTTTCTGACGGTGGTTTTCTGGACCGGCGGAGGTCAGCGACTGGAGTCCTTCTTTCTCGGCGACAGCGATCTCTTGTTTCCATGGATTAGGGCGAACTCGGGTTTATCTTTGGCTAACCGGCTAGTTCTCTTTGGATTATCCGGTTTTGGTTTAGCTTTAGGTTTGGTAGTTTAGGGCTTGAGTGTATTGAGGTTGTGGCCCATATGGGATTGGGGAAGTGTTTATAACCATGCTCATTATTGAGAACTACGTTGTTCATACTAAATTGTATAATAAACCAACAAAAATTTTAAAACTACGAATTTTTACGTAAATAACAAAAGAAAGAGCGACACAAAATGCAATTCTACAGAAATTATGTAACGAGTTTAACTGATAATAATTTAAATTCAATCATTATATTGTTTTATCGAGTGAGAATAGATAAAGCAAGGATAACAGAGGTTTTTGGTGAATAAAATTTTACATTATAGTGAGAATAGTAGGTTAACAAAAACAAAAAAAAAATGTTAGAAAGTAACTTTACATAGCAAACCAAACAAATTTACATATATACAAACAATAATTTATTAAAGTACAAATGTAATACAATAATTAACAAATTTAAACTATATTATAAAATGACGCCAAATACATTTGCATTCAAATTATAGAAAACATGTTCTGTTTAGTCTAATTGTGTATCAGGAGATAATTATTAAATTTGGTAAAATCTTGAATCAAACTCAATGCCATTTTAGATATGTTATCATCTTGAATAAAATTCGATGCCAGTAGATGCTGAACAAATTTGAAAACCTTCCCTGCAACACTTTAGACAATTATTGGTAACTATCTTGCTCGAAATTTAAGCAAATGGAACAGTTACTTCTTAAGGGATGTTTTGTCTGTTTAGAGATATATAGCTAGAGACAGTGAAAATGCATGATATAAGGTAATTTGCTAGCACTTAAAATTTTCTTCTGTTTTGATTTTTTCTGCTTTTGTTACAAATACATTTATAACTTGAAAAAAATTGGACATAAATGTTAAAAATAAGTAAAATTGTCACTACTACAATTGTTTGTTTTAGTAGCCTGGGAACATCGGTGGTGGAGGCGATGCATATTGGAATCCGATGTGTGGTGGTAAAGTGAAATTACCGTCATCATCATCGTTTTTCTCTGATGGTGGAACAGTTGTATCGGAGGATGGAGAAGCTGACGGTGGTGATGAAGAAGTGATGGGTGATGGTTCTGGTGCTTCAACGTCCTCTGATTGTTCTGGTGATGAGACCGGTTCGTTTGATGGTGTTGGAGAGTGAACCGGTTCAGAGATTGGTGTTGGAGTGTGAACCGGTTCAAGAATTGGTGTTGGAGCTTCAACTGGTGATTGGTTTGATTCTGATGATGGAGTTGGAGCTTGAAACGGTGTTGGACTTTGAATTGGTGATTTATCTGATTCTGATGATGGAGTTGGCGATTGGACTGTTTCAGAAGATGGTGTTGGGGCTTGAACCGGTGTTGGAGCTTCCACTGGTGGTTGAATGGTTATAGGTGTTGGTGGAGGTGGTGAATATATTGGTGCTGGTGGTGGTGAGTGGATTGGAGGAGGCGGTGAGTATACAGGTGATGGTGGTGGTGGAGAGAAAATCGGTGGTGGTGGAGGAGAGAAAACTGGTGGTGGTGGAGAAGCAACTGGTGGAGGTGGAGAGTGAACAGGTGGTGGTGGAGGAGGAGGAGAATGTACCGGAGGAGGTGGTGGCGAGTAAACAGGAGGTGGTGGTGAGTAAACTGGTGGTGGAGGTGGTGAGTTAACTGGAGGCGGTGGTGAGTTAACTGGAGGCGGTGGTGAGTAAACTGGTGGTGATGGTGATGGGGAAGGCATAGGTGGTTGTGGTGGTGGTACACGTGTTTCCTCTACCTTGGGTGGTGGTGGAGGGCGGCGATTTTTAACCGGAGATGCATTGTATGGATCTTCTGGTGTCGGTGCTTGTGCTTCTTTTGGTGGTGAAACCAGTTTAGGGGTCTCAGGTTTTTGTGGTTGTTCAGGCTTTGGTGACTCCTCTGGTTTTGGTTGTTCTGGTTTAGGAGAATCTTCCGGCTTAGGTGGCTGTGGTTTAGGAGAATATTCCGGTTTAGATGGTTGTGGTTTAGAAGACTCCTCTGGTTTTGATAACTCGGGACTAGTTTTAGGTTTTTCTAGTTTAGGAGATTCATGTTTTGGTGGTTGAGGTTTAGGTGTAGGTTGTTCTGGTGTTTTTGGTGTCTCGGGTTTTGATGGTTTTTGTGGTACCGGCTTAGGTGATTCAACAGGCTTTGGCATAACCGGTTCGGGCTTTGATGGACTTGGCTCAGACTTATTTGGTGATGGTTTAGAACCACCGTTGCCACCGCCAGAACATTTGTCTTTGCTACAATCTACAGGACGACTAACCACCGGTAAGCATTGTTTAACCGACTTTTGATCCGGTCTGTTTTGTAGGCAATTATTCTTATCTTCAAGTTGTTTCCCATTGTTTCTCCCTGGAACACAGCTTTCAGCTTCTCCACTGAAAAAATTGTAAGAAAACTTGAAGCTTTCCAATTTAGGCAACTTGCAAAATTTATCAACAACAAATCCAGTAAGCTTGTTATGCGATAAATCCAACTGCTCAACGCTACCTAAACCGGATAAGCTTGATGGTAAACTACCAACAAAACCGTTATGGCTCGCATCAAACACTGTAACATTGTTGAGCAAACCAATCTCGTTTGGGAAACAACCGGTTAAATTGTTTCCAGTGAAGACAACTTCATTAAGGTTCTTCATATGACCAATCGATTTCGGGATACAACCACTGAATTTATTATTTGCGAATGTCACAACCGATGCTGTTGATTTCCCCATCGTAGCGGGAATAATCGATTCAAATCGGTTATTGTTCAAAAATATTGCATCAAGATCTTTATCAAATATTTCTGATGGCAAACTTCCTTCAAATTCGTTGTATCGGAGATCAAGATATTTTAAAGACGGCCACGAGAGTGTAACGGCTGGGAATTTTCCAACAAATCGGTTGTTACTAATATCGAATTCATACATCAACGCGATTTTCGAAAAACTTTTGGGGATAATTCCACAAAACCGGTTCGAATTGATGTGAAACAGAGCTAGGTCCGTTAAAAGACCTAGCTCTGGTGGTAAATGTCCGGCTATATCTCCGTGGTTAAGGTCAACACCAGCAACAACCTTAAGACTAGGATCATCTAAAGCTTCCGCACAATAAACTCCATTGTAAGAACACACATCGGAGCCAACCCAATTGCTTATGGTTTTAAAAGGATCAGAATATATTGCCTTTTTCCATGCTTGAAGAGCAATGTATGCTCTTTTAAGACGTTCGTTTTCAAACTTGAGATTGGGATCGACTTTGATGATGTTATAGCATTTTTGTTCTAGGTCTTTCGTGAGATGTGCGTTTTCTGGGAAAGACGGCTCATCGTCTTTGGTGGCTATAGCGACAAAAGAGATAAGGAGGAAGAAGAAGAAGCAGCCAAGGGGCCTTTCAACTTTTATTTTAGTCATTTTTTGTTTTTCTCTGAGAACCCTTGGGAAAGACCCAAGGCTGCTTAATAGAAGAGACTTGAGAGAACAATTTAAGAATGTAAGAAATGTAATTATAAGAAACGAAATAAACAGACGTAACAGTTGTTTTTTTTAAGACTCTGTTGCCTGTATTTAGGAGATGTAAAATTAGTTTATTGTTTTACAAGATTAGTAAATTAGCGTTGCTAATTTGGTTTTTAAACGATAACTAATTCAGGTCGTTGACGTTGTCAACAACTTCATTTACCATAATTGGAATTTGGATGACTGATTTCTACTGTCTACCATAATAGTTTTGAAGACAGTTAAATAACATTTCCTAGTGCTGTCACATTCTCGTTAACTACATTTCGTCCCAATTATAGAGTTTCAAAAGTCAGTAATACAATTTTATCATGTGATTCAAAATAGTTGACGTTATTGATTGTAAAACAAATCTTCCAAAAAATAAATGTATCCGACACGTTACTTGGTGGAGACCACCAAAAAAAGAAAACCTAATCCTAAATCTCAAACAAGACAATACTTCTTGTATTTGTCTTTGTATAATTAATAAAATATCGCGACGACGACCCAAATATATATATTAAGATCTGCCTTCGTCTAAATCAGATCTACCTTAAATGTATGAAGAACAAATTATAACAGCAATTTTTCTTTATAGATCTTATGAATAAACAAATTATATACATTAAAAAAAAAAATACATGAAGCTTTTTATATAGTCACGGGGTATGTAAACTCTTTAAATAATCTTTTGGTTTTATACACAAACCACATCTTGATCTTTTATACAAATCATATACCTTTTGTCCGAAACTTCACGTGGCAGATCGAGGCAAGAAAGTAATAATAGAAACAAGATGGACAAAAGAAACCAACCATAAAGAGAAGAATACATGAATTAATTACAGAAACCCCACAAGAGGAATGGGAATGGCAGAGTAATTACTCCGGCGACCGTTCATTACCGGAGAATATTGAATCACCGGCGGAGGACGGTGACGGAAAGCTACTTCGATTGATTCTGCAACGGCGGCCACGAAATCTACGGTCAATTTCACCAACTCGATGCAAATCTCCATTTTTAGAGTCACCATTGTAGACTAACTAATTAAGAAGAATGATTTTTTTCTTCTTTAATTACGCTTTTCGATTTCTTTCTCTATTTTCCGCGTCTCCAGAGATCTTGCTCGTCTTTCTGAAGTCTTGTTACATGCAAAAACCAGTTTATATATGCAAATATCCATGTTATTATTTTATTTGAGTGGACCGATTTAAATACCACGTGGCTTTAAACTTGTAAGCAATAATTAGGAAGTTTTTTTCTTTTTTTTTTTTCTTTCTTTGCAAGATGCTGCTTCGTTGGCTCTTGGTATATGCGAAGAGCCAATAATAGTACGTAGGGGCCGTTTCTTTACATACACGATTGTAGATATATGTATACTGTATATAACCTTATTGTATACAGAGAGAACAAATGTTCTTAAAAAAATTAAAATAGAATAAAATAAACTAAACTAAAATCCATCGACTGGACAATTAAATCGCGCTGATATTACTAATCCGTAGTTTAAGGATTAACCGTCTTACAAATAGGTCTTGCCGGATCTGAATTAAAATAAGAAAATTATATTTAAACTTTTCTCTAATCAGTTCCAAAACGAAGTATAAACCAGAAGTTTAGAATTCTGCTTTTATGTAAGGTGTATTTATACAATCTCTTTGTGTTTTTTTTTTCTAATCAAAACCTCTCTCGTCCTCCGCTACATTGATATGTTAAAAATGTGATTCATTAGTCCATACCCGTGATTTTGTTAGTGATTGTTAATACACTACAAGAAAATAGTTTTATTGTGACGAAATTTTGAGACGAAAAATATTTCAGTGTTTAAACACTGCAAAGTCAATGATACAACACTGATTTAAATAAACAATGTTTACGCATCGAATTTAGTCACAATATTATGACAGAATATAGCATAACCAAAATTTGTCATAATTTGTGATGAAAATGTGACGATATTATTAGTAGTAACAATTGTGACGGTATTGTGACCAATATTTAGTCATAAGTTAGTTACGAATTTGTAACGGATATGCAAGTTGCAGTTTGTGACATAAAAATTACTATATGCTAGTCACGAACTCTATAAAAATCAACCTCTATTTCTCGAGAGTTACAAACTCTTTTGTCCATGTGTTAAGTGCAAGAACGGAAGTTTACTGCGGGAACATATTGTGTCGACGCATTTATATAACAGGGGTTTTATGTTTAACTATTGGGTTTGGATTTCTCATGGTGAAGATTACAATACCGTAAATAATCATTCTGCTAGTGAAGATGCTTTCGGATCCGAGTCTCAGACAGAGCCAGTGAATCCTTATGTGGAAATGGTTTCAGATGCATTTGCTAATACAGAGTCAAGATTCGATCAAAACATGGAAGAAGAAGAGCCCAATGCCGAGGCAAAAAAGTTTTATGATATTTTGGATGCTGCAAAGCTTCCAATATATGATGGTTGTAAAGAAGGTCTTACGCAATTATCTTTAGCAGCTCGACTCATGAGTATAAAGACGGACCATAATCTCACTCAAAATTGTATGGATGCGATTTCGCAAATGCTACAAGAATATTTGCCAAAAGGTAACAACTCAATGAATTCTTACTATGATATAAAGAAGCTTATGAGGTCTTTGGGTTTACCTTATCACAAAATTGACGTTTGTCAAGATAATTGCATGATATTTTGGAAAGATGCTGCAAGTGAAAAGAATTGTAAGTTTTGTGAAAAGGATAGATTTCGTCCTACTCAAAAGCCAGGGCAGAAAAGAGTTGCGTATCGCCAAATGTTTTACTTGCCGATAGCTGATAGACTAAAGAGATTATATCAATCGGACAATACTGCAAAAGATATGAGATGGCACGCAAAACACAAATCGAGTAGTGGAGAAATATGTCATCCATCTGATGGAGAAGCATGGAAACATTTTCAAGAGGTATTCTCTAATTTTGCATCTGAGCCTAGAAATGTTTACCTTGGGTTATGCACTGATGGTTTTAATCCATTTGGTATGTCGGGACATAATTATTCATTGTGGCCCGTAATCTTGACTCCGTATAATCTGCCACCTGAGATGTGCATGAAACAAGAGTTTATGTTTCTATCAGTTCTAGTTCCTGGTCCAGATCATCCTAAAAAAAGTTTAGATATTTTTCTCCAACCATTGATAGAAGAGTTGAAAAATTTGTGGTTAAACGGCGTTCAGGCATATGATATTTCTACCAAGCAGAACTTTATCTTATGAGCTGTACTTATGTGGACAATAAGCGACTTTCCAGCTTATGGTATGCTATCGGGATGGACAACTCATGGTCGGTTGGCATGTCCTTATTGTTTGGATCAGACATCTGCATTTCAATTGAAGAATGGTAGAAAAAGAAGTTGGTTTGATTGTCATCGGTGTTTTTTGCCAATAGATCATAGCTATCGGCGGAACAAGAAAAACTTTAAAAGAGGACAGGTTGTGAGCGATANTTCACCTAAGTTGCTAACAGGTGAAGAATTGTGGAATAAAGTCAACTGTTTGCCAAAAAGATATTATGGAAATATCTTAAGCTTCGACACAATCTTGATGTGATGCACATTGAAAAAAACTTTTTTGATAATGTCATGAATACTATACTTAATGTGCAGGGGAAAACAAAAGATAACATCAGATCACGACTTGATTTGGAAGAGTATTGTAGTAGGAAACAACTACATTTAACTACTGCTGGAAAGGCACCATTTCCAATATTCAGGCTACAAGTTGATGCGAAAAAAACTTTCCTACAATGGCTCGAAAAAGATGTTAAATTTTCTGATGGGTTTTCATCAAGTCTATCTAAATGTGTTGATCAAACTAGGGGAAAATTGACAGGAATGAAAAGCCATGACTGTCATGTTGTAATGCAACGGTTACTTCCTATTGCTTTTGTTGAGCTTATGGATAAATCTATACACAATGCACTATCGGGTAAGTATTTACACTTTTTTTTCTTGGGATATTTTTATGAATTCCTTACATATGGTGTTTCTAGCAAGTAAGTCTAACATGATTAGGATGCATGTCTAGTTTTCTTCTCTAAGTTATTATTTTTCGGTTTAATTAGTTTTAAGATGAGACAATATAATTTTGCTTTGTTTTTTTGGGTGAGACTTTTTGTTTACCTTCTTTATTTAATTATACAAATAATCATAATTAAAACTTAATATTTATATAATTATTTTCTTATTTTT
>VBRH01000628.1:84041-95851 GCA_014578085.1 Cardamine resedifolia | reverse complement strand
AAAGTATACGAATATATATTATATAATGAAATACCAAACATTAAATCATATTCAAAAATCATATTCAAGAAAAATCAGAAATAAAATACCAGATTCATCTAGAAATCGGGAAGAAAAACATTGTAGTTATCCACTAAAAACAAACTATTTTTCAAACACTGAATGACAAAAAAAAGCCGAACGATGCACAAACAACACAACATAATCAAAAGAATATTAATCGAAAGAATTGTAATTACATTTTTATGATGTTATAAACTGAAATGATATTGATAAATAATAATCCTACGTTTCCAAATTATGATTTTTTATTTAAGTTAATAAACTATCAAAATCAGTACTATGATTCCTATATATTTACATTTTTACGATTCCAAAAATAGAATCATAAGAGTTATAAAGCTTTCACAACGGAATCGATGATTCCAAAACACGTCCAACTACACTTTTTTAGGTTCTGAGCGCTTGCAAGAGCTTCCAATTCTGATTCTGATTCCGAAGCGAAAATCAGACCTCCAATGAAGCGAAAATTGTAGTGTATTTTTTTTATAACTTGACATAGAATTATTATGGCAATGTTTCTTCGATGCTAAGGTTGTACCTGTTGATAGATTATACTTTAATTATTTTGTGAAGATGCTTTTCTTCTTTCTTTCTTTTAGATATTTTGTAATCTTCTCAAATTCGTATTGTTATAATTGATTATGTACTTTTCTCATTATTAAATTTAACAATGACATGATTGATGATAATAATGGTGATGGGATGATAATGATGGTGATGTTGTTGATTGATGGTGATGATGATGATGATGATGATGATGCTGATGATAATGTTGATGATGATGATTGTGATGGTGATTATGATGGTGATAATGATGTTGATATTGATAATGATGATGTTGATGATGATGATGGTGGTGGAGGTGGTGATGATAATGGTAGTATGATATTCTAATTATGGATCAATTCATGTAACCATTAATTCATTAATTTAAATAGATTATGGATTGACCTAAATGATTTGCTAAATGAGTTTGGTTTGCTCATTATTCATTTAACATAATCCATTAAAATATGACTTGGTTCAACTATATTTACACACCTAAATGGGTGTACACGGCAGATTTTTTGTTTCTTCTGTGATTAAACACGTCAGATGATATTTTTTTTTGTTATTTGTTATAATACAATCAAATATTCATTTAATCTTATTATACATAATGAATGCGACTATGGGATGATTGGCTGCACACTTTAAATACTTTAGATAATTTTAAAGTTTTCAAAATTATTTTTAACCAATCACACTTAAATTTTTTTATTTTAAATCTTTAAAAATCTAACTGCTCTTTTTTAAAGTCAATTAGTTTAATTTTATAGGAGACTTTTGAAGATGTAGAAAATGTATTACATAATATTTTTTCAAATGAGATTTTTTGTTTAGTTAATTAATTAGTAAGTAATTCAAAATAAATAATAAACTACAGACAATCAATAAATTTATGTTGAAGATCTCATCGAAAAATCACACATAAAAATTATTCAAAACAATTATTCAAAACAATTTATTATTGATTATTCAAAAAAATTTATTATTTATTATTTATCATTCAAAATAAATAATAAAATTATGAATAACTAGCAAGTAATTGTGTCCTACTTTTTATGAAATTTTTGGTTACTAATTTTATTTATAAGTTTGTATTTTGTTTCCTAAAATTTTATTATTAATAAAATTTGATAATTAAAGTCAGCTTTTATTAATAATTAAAACTCATTTCAAAGCAAGTAGTGACATAAAATTATGAATTAATTTTATGTCACTACTTGACTTTGATTCAAATTTTATTAATAATAAAATTTATTTATGAGTTTTAATTATTAATAAAAGCTGAGTTTTGTTACCGATCAGATTTTTAAAAATATTTAAAGTCATAGTTTTTACATCTTTTATTAACAATCATACTATTATACATCAACTATTTCTACAGTTAAAATATATACAGCTAAAATCTCTACAATCAAAAGCTTACCGCGAAAATCTAAAATAAAATCCCAACCAATCGACCCTATGCATTGATGACATCTAAACTTCCAATTAGCCTCTTATTTATTTTTTAATTTTTTTAATTGGTTCCGTTTCAGTTCAGCAACTTAATTCTGGGTTTAATGTATATCCCAATTCTAGTATCCAAATCAAAGCCCATGAAGCCCAAAACTCACTGATTCGTGTCTTCCTCACTCTCTCACAAATGAGACAAGAAGATCGAGAAACACAACACAGAGAAGAAGAAGAAGAAGAAGAAGAAGAAGAAGAAGATACAGATCCACAACGCCATGGGTTTAGGAATCTTAGCTTCTCGAACAATTCGACCAGCTTCACGTCTTCTTCAATCCCAATCCTCCAATTTCTTCCTCCGCACCATCGTCTCAAAACCAGAGCTCCAATCTCCTGAATCCGCTGCCGTTTCACAACCTGAGCCGCCGACTCAGATTCTCCCTCCTAGGAACCCTATTGGTGGAGCACGCGTCCATTTCTCGAATCCTGAAGATGCAATCGAGGTCTTTGTTGATGGTTACGCGGTCAAAATCCCTAAAGGATTCACTGTTCTTCAGGCGTGTGAGGTCGCCGGAGTTGATATTCCAAGGTTTTGTTATCATTCTCGTTTGTCGATTGCTGGAAATTGCAGGATGTGTCTTGTTGAGGTGGAGAAGTCTCCTAAGCCTGTAGCGTCGTGTGCCATGCCCGCACTTCCCGGTTAGTCCAGTAAAGTTTGGATATTTTTTGGGGAAAAATTGATTGATCTGATTGTTGATTCGTAGAAGAAATTTGGATTTTGGGGATATTTTTATCTGTTTTGCAGTATCAGCTCCATTTTCTCTTCCAATTTTGTTGGTTTTACTATGATGATGAAAAAGATTATTTGGAGTTTGAGATACCATTTGCATCGAATTTTCGGTAATGTTTTGTGTTGTGTAATGTGTTGTAATGGTAAAATTTTAAGAGTTTTTCTAACAGGGATGAAGATTAAGACTAACACACCAATAGCAAAGAAGGCGAGGGAGGGAGTGATGGAGTTCTTGTTGATGAATCATCCTTTGGATTGTCCTATATGTGACCAAGGAGGAGAGTGTGATCTTCAGGATCAGTCTATGGCTTTTGGATCTGACAGAGGCCGTTTCACTGAGATGAAAAGATCTGTTGTTGATAAAAATCTCGGTCCTCTTGTGAAGACTGTTATGACTCGATGTATCCAATGTACAAGGTTACTAATATAGTTTGCTTAAAAGTGTGATATTTTAGTTAATCTGATACGTATATGCTATCCTATTATTGATTAGGTTATGTTTTTATGATGTCTTTGTAGGTGTGTACGATTCGCTTCAGAAGTTGCTGGGGTTCAGGATCTTGGCATGCTAGGTCGTGGTAGTGGAGAAGAAATTGGAACTTATGTTGAAAAGCTTATGACCAGTGAACTTTCTGGAAATGTTATAGACATCTGTCCTGTGGGAGCTTTGACCTCAAAGCCCTTTGCCTTTAAAGCCAGAAACTGGGAGTTGAAAGGAACAGAAACCATTGATGTTAGTGACGCTGTTGGGTCAAACATCCGTGTTGATAGTAGAGGACCAGAGGTGATGCGTATCACACCACGCCTTAACGAGGTATGTTTTACTTGTGTTAAAAAAATATAATTAAGGTCTCTTGCTAGATATTGAACACGTGATTATTCTTATGCAGGATATAAATGAAGAATGGATATCTGACAAAACCCGATTCTGTTATGACGGCCTGAAAAGACAAAGGCTTAGCGACCCTATGATTCGAGATTCTGATGGACGTTTCAAGGCAGTGAGCTGGCGTGATGCCTTGGCTGTTGTGGGTGATGTCATTCATCAGGTGAAGCCAGATGAGATTGTTGGAATCGCAGGTCAGCTATCTGATGCAGAATCCATGATGGTGTTGAAGGACTTTGTTAACAGAATGGGTTCAGACAATGTGTGGTGTGAAGGAACAGCTGTTGGTGTTGATGCTGATCTTCGGTACAGTTATTTGATGAACACTAGTATTAGTGGACTTGAGAACGCCGATCTCTTCCTTCTAATTGGTACCCAGGTGAGCTTTCCGCCCTGTCCCTTTATAAGGCTACTAGCACTGGATTAGATAGACGCTCTATGCGTTGGAATTATGACACAAGAAAAAACAAATTGTGTAGTCTAGTTTAGTGATGTGGCTAAAGGTTCTGTGCATATTAAAATTTGGAATACATAAGAAATTAGAAGGGAGAAGCAAGTTAAATTATGTTTCTAAAAACCATATTAGATGTTAACATTTTGTTTGGTATTATTCCTGATCCGGGTCAATCTTGATATGTTCGGGCTGCTGGTTTCTGATAAGCAAAACTTGCGCTTTCAGGTATCAACATTGTGAAGGTTTTTTAGCTGTATATTCACTTGTTTCTGTTTAATTTTACCAGCCTAGGGTTGAAGCTGCAATGGTGAATGCTAGGATCTGCAAGACAGTCCGTGCGTTGAATGCCAAGGTTGGATACGTTGGTCCACCTGCAGATTTCAACTACAACTGCAAACACCTCGGGACTGGGCCTGATACCCTCAAAGAAATTGCTGAGGGACGTCACCCATTCTGCTCGGCTCTCAAGAACGCCAAAAACCCTGCAATCATTGTTGGCGCTGGGCTCTTGAACAGAACCGATAAAGATGCTATCCTCTCTTCTGTTGAATCGATCGCACAAGCCAACAATGTCGTCCGACCAGACTGGAATGGTCTTAACTTCCTCCTTTTGTATGCTGCTCAAGCGGCTTCTCTTGATCTTGGTCTCATTCAACAGTCCCCCAAAGCCCTCGAATCTGCAAAATTTGTCTACTTGATGGGTGCAGACGATGTAGATGTTGACAAGATTCCTAAAGACGCTTTCGTGGTTTACCAAGGACACCATGGAGACAAAGCGGTTTATCGTGCAAACGTAATTCTCCCTGCATCAGCCTTCACCGAAAAAGAAGGAACCTATGAAAACACAGAAGGATTTACCCAACAGACTGTTCCAGCTGTTCCAACGGTTGGTGATGCAAGAGATGACTGGAAGATTGTAAGAGCCTTATCCGAGGTCTCAGGTGTGAAGCTTCCATACAACTCAATCGAAGGTGTTCGATCAAGAATGAAGAGCGTCGCACCAAATCTGGTCAACACAGATGAGCGAGAACCATCTGCTTTTGGACCTTCATTGAAACCTGAGTGCAAGGAGACAATGAGCACAACACCATTCCAACCTGTGGTAGAGAATTTTTACATGACAAACTCGATCACAAGAGCATCAAAGATCATGGCTCAGTGCAGTGCCGTGCTCTTGAAGAAGTGAGAGCTTTTAAACTTGCTCTGTTTTCACATTTTTTTACGCTCTTTCGCAAAAATAAAGGTACTGATTCTTCGTTTGCTCTCATCTTTACCGACCTTTTGTTTAAGCCGTGTATCACTGGATCTCGGGTTTAGCTTGCGGTGAAATCTATAAGCAAATTGCAATAAGCACATTATTTAGATGCAAAACTTTGCAATTTTAATTGGATGTTTGTGGCATCTTGTATTGGTTCTTAGTAGGATTGAATTTTCATGTGTACTCTTTATTGCATTTGCTATATGAATTTCGGGCATGGCGATATAATACAATGTCTAGTTTATTATATGTGATTGCTACAGAAAATTGGAAAGTCTGTAAGGATTAGACTTTTCTGAAGTGAATTTACCTAAAATAATTTCAGTTTCACCTGTGTGATTGGTTAAATAAAGAGAAAATTTCATAAAATAAACCAAGTATTTATAGATTTCCACCAAATACACAAATTTTTTGGGTACCCAAAAAAATACATAACTAATTCTTTCTTCCTTTATAATACACAAACATTAATATTGTATCCATTTAAATATTTAAGACTTGACAAAAGTAAAATCTTTTTATTTTTAAATTCATAAAAACCCCAATAAATTCTAAAAATTTCTAAAAATCTAAATAAAACTTAAATTTAAAATAAAACTTGTAAAATTTTAAATTCATAAATTTTAAAATCCAGAAAACAGATAAAACTCCTAATACTTTTAATTTTTAAAATTAAAATATAAAGCTTTAAATTCATAAAATTTATATTAAAGTCACCATTATTTTTTGAAAATAGTATCATGAAATTGTGTGCAAATATAATAATATAGGTTGTATTTATTTGTGATTTGGGTAATTTTTGATGTAAATAATAAAAAATATATATAAATACATAAATATATGATTTTGAAAAAGTTGATATATGTTATTTACCTTATATATAGTAATAAATTTTAAAGGATTTGATTTAATGAATTTTGTTTTTTGTAAAAGGTATTTTATATGAAAATAATTTATATCTATAATATAAATGTTAAATTTTAGGTCTATTTAAAATTTTAAATAACTTAAGGAATCTTTTTAATTTTTCATAAATCTGATAATTTAGTATTTTAATTTTTGAAAATTTACAGAATTTTTTAAGATTTAAAACGAAATTTAGGAATTATTTTTCGAGTTTTTAAAAAGTAATTTACTATTTAAATATTATTTTTATTTAAAATATTTTTAAAAATAACAAAATTTAATTTATATCAACTCATGGGTGTTAAATGGATACAACTTAAAAGTTTATGTTTTATAATGGAAGAAAAGTTTAGTTCATGTATTTTTTTGGATACCCAAAAAGTTTGTATATTTTGGTGGAAATCGATAAAGAGTTGATGTGTTTTTATGGAATTTCTCCTAAAAACAAATATTTAATTCATATCAAGCAACATATGAACATTTATAACCACGTGTATTGAATCAAAACTTATAAATTTAATTCTATGTAGTTAGAAATTGAAAAATACATTGAAACGAGGTCTATGCAATTTTAGGCGGTCGATGCGGTCATCTAGGCGTCGCCTGAATACCTAGACGAGGCTTAAACAACTGCCTAAACCATTTTTTAAACACTGGTTTTGCTTATAGGAGAGGGTCACATTGCAATCTTAGGGAATCAATGTATAAGATGTTTTCACCAATTCAATGAAAAGTTTAATATGGGCCATGTCTTTGAATCAGACTGTGCAAAACAGTCTCAATGGAACAATTGTCTAAAGAATTTTCCCTTTACTCCAATTATTAATTTTTTGAAGTTCAATTTTAAGACCGGCTGTTTAGCTCAAACCACCAGTTCTAAGATCTAAGAGCATTTCTATCAATAGGTATCTCATTGAGATACCCTTAGATTTTTTTACCAATTTAATATTGCTATTTTTAATAGAATTTAATTATGTTATTAAAATTAATGTTAAAAAATAATTAAACCAATTACATAGAAACAAGTGTGAACTGGATCTCTCATTTGAGAGACTCTTGCAATGAGTCTCTCACTATGTCTCCTCATTTTTATAAATTTATTGTGGGTATCTCATTAAGAGATCCCCAATGGAGAAGCTCTAAGTTCTTTGAGTTTCTTACGTAAACTTTCATCTCTCAGATTGAAAACCCAATCAACAAGTTTTCTTATAACTTGTGTAGTTGGAAAAAAATACACTGAGAAAATTAACATTTATTTTTGTAGAATATTGTATAGATTACCATTAGTAAATAGTATATACATAAGAAATGGTAGAAGCACCATTAATCTATTAGTTTAAAGTTTAAAGACTTTTATACTAGGTATGGAGTTTGATTATCAGAAAGTGCAGCATTTTTTTCCAGATTAATAGATGCAAGTTTGTAAGAAGTTTCGAAGTGTTGTAAATATAGTTGTCCGTCGTGGTCTCGTGTGTTGCGGGGAAAATGTGTTCATCATGGGGATATCATACATGTAGAACCACATGTTGTTGGAATTTGAATTGTGAAATCGTTATTTTAAGAAGTTGTTGATAAGCTCAAATATAACCCTAGAGCTACTCTCCAAATTAAGAGATCTATTGCAGTACTTAGGGGTCGAATCCACAAAGACTTAGAACCTCACGATAGACCTTTTCGTTTCGAATTCAGATAAGCAATATGAGAAATAAAATTAAAAGCAATGCAGAACAATAATAAAATCGGTTGTGTAAACAAGTGGGAAAAACGTCAGGTCCATAGATTTTCTCAGGAAATCAAGTAATGAATATCAATTAATCAGTTAGGATCGAATTAAATACCAGTTATAAAACTCAAAATCACTAAGATAAAATTAACCAACTGTCGTTGCGAGAATTTACTATGTCTAAAATCTAAGAAATCAAATTCTTTTGCGAATCTTAAGGTTCTAAACAAGCTTTAAGAACATGTTCAATTTGTTCACAAATTATCTAATCCAAATTCATTTGCAATTATCTAATTTGTTCACCCTAGGTTCTGTCAGATTATAAATTATACTGTCGTGCCAATTTAACAACCTATGATCTAATTTCTAGGTGATCAAGCCAGAATTAGCGTTAAGAACAACCTAGGTGAAAAACTATCAAGTTTGAATCCTAACCAATCAAACCAATATATCATTCCATGAAAACCCTAATGAGAATTCCCCAAACCTAACAAGAGATCTACTTACACATATCAATTGAAATCAAAGATATGAATACAATAGATATCATATGAATCAAAAGAGAGAAATAAAGGGGTTCGAAATCTTCTCTCAAAGAAGAACAAAGTAAGATCAGCCCCAAGCTCTCCAGAGTTTCTTGCTAAAGCCAAAGATAAAGATAATAAAACCTAAAAACCCTAATTTATAGTCTAAAACACGATTTGGGGTCTTCTGTAAACATCAGAAACTTCTGGGCAAAAGTTGCAATTCTTTTAAAAGTGTGATTCTCCGCGTGTGTGCCCCCGTGTCGATCCACACCAATAGTCATAATCGAGACTTCACAAGATGGTTGCTCGTGTCGATCGACACACACGGTCGTGAAATGCAACATCTTCAACTTTTGAGTTACAATGCTCCAGAAAATGCTTCAAATCATCCAAAAGCTCCCAAATGTGTGTAAACCTGTAAAAAACTCAAATAGGATTCGAAAGACACATAAAAGACTCAATAACATACATATATCATGGCTTAAAACCCATAAAAACTATGATATATCAACTCCCCTAGACTTAGTTTTTGCTTGCCCTCAAGCAAACAGAAAACTAAACAAGAGAAAGAAGTTTGAAACACACAGAAACTCATTTCGTCATAAGAGCACCACACTCACATTCACCATATCAAGCCACTAGAAATTCTTACCTGACAGGATCCAGACCACCATATACTTCACCGTAGACATTCACAGCTTTCTTGATTCAACCCAAAATTTTGCAGCATAGCCCAAAAGCACTTCATCGTTGGGTCTCATCTTTGATCTCAATGCCAAGAACCTGCTAGACTCATTTCCATACAATACTATGACAAATCAACCATAAAACACTTGGTACTCTTCTCTCTCCCCATACTTACTTTTTTTTATTCTTTTTTTTATATATATCAAAGGTGTAGGCGAATAATGGTATCACGGGAAATTTTCCTAACCTCGCTCCAACCTTCGTATAATCATCTCTTTCAAAGTAAAATAATGAGGTCACTGGAAATTTTCTTACTTCTTTACTTTAAAGAAAATCATCTCATCTTTCTGCTTTCATTTTGTTTTTGTTTTTTTTTAGAATAAGGGAGAGGAGTATCGTTTCATTTACCCAGGTTGTCTTTTGTCAAGTATGAATAAGGAGTCAAGCCCTATGAATATCAGTCACATCAATGAGGTAAACGGAAAAATCAGAAATTAGCTCAGATTGATTTCTGATGGAAATATGGATGTCTCAAGTTAACTGGTCAGTCTTTGGATTTTCCATTAGTCTCGGATGTCAGTCAAGTTCGAATCAGTGGTCACTTAGGTTCCTGCAAACGTGGTGGTTTTCTCGAAAAATCATAGTTCCTAACAAAATTTTGACTCAATAAAACGTCTATAACTAGGACAACTGACTCTCAAAAACAAAAACAATGTCAGTAACTACCTCCCCCAGACTTAAACAACACTGTCCTCAGTGTTATAGAAGCATAAGTTTGGTTTAAAATTAAATAGAACTTAGAAACAGGAGAAGGAAAAATATTACCTATTTGAAGTGCCCGTGTCGACCGACACACAGCCCGGTGTCGCTCGACACCAGGCTTAAGTTGACAACATTTGTCTTAGGAGTGGTTGTGTCGACCGATACACTCATGAGTGTCGATCGACACACATAGTGTTCAGTCACACTGATTTTCGCAGACAGAGTTAACTTATTTCTCGCACAAACTCAACCTGTTAGCTAATTAAGAACACCCAAAAGCAAATCATAAGCAGCAACACATAGCATAATATCAAGTTCTCAAGTTCCAATAAGACTCAATAAGAAAAATAAAATAAAATAAAACCAAAACAAGACTCAAAATTACGTATATACAGACTTACCTGAAACGCCCCGATCTGATTTTTTTTAATACTAATAATAACCCCATAATTATTATTAACTCCCAGCAGACAAAAACAATTACCAATTCAATGCTAAACGATTTATTATAAACCAATAAATTCGCAAATCAAAACTAACAACCTAGCGGTTACGGAAAAATAACAGCCACGACAAACATCAATTTCTAAATAAATAAAATACATAACAACCTTCCCGGTATGTCATCTTGATCCGATATTTAAAAAATACTGAGGAGGTGATCAACCCGTCTACTAGGTAAATTAGGACAAAATTACGAAAATACCTCCTGCATAACCAAATGCCCGGACTCGACAAACAGCAAAAGAAGAACTTGATAAAAATTAATTCACCGCAAAATAATGAATTAAAATCAATCAACAATATTTTAAACTACCAAAAAGTGATTAAAACAATTAATTCTCAACAATTAATTCAACAGAAATTACTGAAAAAAACACCAAAAATTATTTCACAATTAACAGCAATTATCAGTATTTTTCAGAATTTAATTCAACAATAAATAAACGGCGATAATCACATAAATAAATCCTAACAAATAATTACCCCGGAAAAATTTCCGTAAAACTATCCGACCACGGTACTGCACTAACTGGAACACGCATGGGAAATTTCACGACGAAAGACTGAAATTTTTCTGAACCTCTCGAGACGAATAACCCCATTATAAAACTCGCACGCGACCTAAATAATAATTAAAAATAAACAAATTAAAAAACTTAAATTAAACCACCTAAACCTAACTAAACCATCAAAACCAACAAACACGTTTCTTCCTCCTTCGCCTTGCACACGACCGGCGCTGCAACTTCTCTCGCCGGAACAGCACCTCCAACCACCACCGTTCAGCTCGCCAACCTCTCACGGCCTCACGCCGTTGGTCCCCCCTCAGCCTCTCCGCCGATGTCGCTGATATATCATAGTTTTTACCGGTTTTAAGTCATGATATAAGTTTGAAATCGAGTTTTTTATATATCTTTCGAGTCTTTTTAGAGTCTTTTACAGGTTTACACACGTACAGGATCTTTTGGATGATTTAAAGCATTTCTGGAGCTTTGTAGCATATGGAGATGCAGAATCATACAGAGATGACGGAAGTTTGGCATCCGTTGAAGGACTTTCCACCGATGTATCGAGTTAATATTTTGACACAAGATTGATCAATGAATTATCTTTCATTAGAAAGTTGTTTGAGGTCAATCCAACGGTGCGATCAAAAGTTATGCTAGTTTTCGTGAAAGTGGTCCAGTCTGCCACGGAAGCGTAAGGGAGTTCGTGACCATCTATGTCGACCGACACAGCCCTTGTGTCGATC
>VBRH01000628.1:57677-68461 GCA_014578085.1 Cardamine resedifolia | reverse complement strand
ACTGTGGGGGAGCTTAGATCATAGGATTTTAATTTCTAGATTTTTGTTGATCAAGCTTATGTATATTTCAGACCCCGTTTTGTTTAGAACTTGATATTCAGCCTTTTGAGGTTTTGGGTCTGTAATAACTCAAACATGACATTCTGGACAAAACTTTACTTTAATGTTTATGCTAGAGGTTTTCTAGATATTGCTTTGTTGCTCTGTTTGGGGTTCTCTCTCTGTTTTGACTTACAGGTTAATGAAGATGGTTGCGTGAGTATCAAACTCAGTTATTGTAGATGCAGATTCTGGATACAGCCTGTTGCGCAGATCAGGAAGTTGCATCAGACACATCAGGACGCTGCAACCTGACGTGGACGCGAAAGCTGACATGATTAATGAAAGCTGACGTGGAAAAGCTGGAGTGGATGATGTGACAAAACCAAGGAGGTGTGGGCTTACTTGGAGCTGAAGATATTGGATGAGTTGCAAAGATATGAAGAATATTTTGTGCGTTTATTTAAGGAAAGGATAAACTTGAGGTGCAAGTTTATTCCTTTGAGAGATTCACCAAGATCCTTCGAAGTGGGGTTTTAGGGTTTTCTATATAGTTTAGAGAGACCACGAAAAGTGGTTAACACTCTAGGCTATAGCATGAGAGATTGTAAACTTTGAACCTGATTAAAATAGTAAGCTGAGAAGGTGGGTGTTCACTAATTCGTCTTTGTTATCTTCGAGCGGGTAGATACAATGTAAGAGTTAGGTTTTTTACTTGACTGTGATATCTTCGAGAGGGTAGATTCATAGGAGAGTAAGGTTACTTCGAAGCTGAACCAAAAACCAGTAAACTGAGAAGGTGTTGGGGTTTTACTCGAATTTGATATCATTGAACGGGTTGATTCAAATGAGAGTTAGAGTTTAGAATTTTGTTTTAGTTGAGAACAATCATATTAGGTAGAATAGGTTGTGTAAATTCCAAAATAGTAAATCTTTTATATAAATATATAAAAAAATAAATATGAATAAAATATAGTTAAAACGTTGATTTGTATTGTTGTGTTCATAAATTTATATACCTTAACAGGTCCACCAATAGATAAATTCGACATGAACCTTCCATCACGAGTAACACTTTTTGCGATGTCACGACATGAACTATTTTTTTTTTTTTTTACCGCAAAGAATTTATAAATTGATCTAACCCATTTTATAAATGGATGGGATTAACCCATAAACTCATTTAAGTCTTAACCCATATATATTATCGACTGAGTTATGCATTTTGACACCAAAGTAATAATAAACCCTAAAACCCATTCATAAACCTCTCTTCATTTCAAAAATCTAAAACCGTAAATTCGATTCTTGTCTTTGCTGAGAAAGAGAAAGGCAAAAACGAAATTAACGTTCATGGAGGCGAAATTAAAGTATCTAACTCTCGTCGGAGCCGGAGCTCTAATCGGATCCGTCTCCACCGTCGCTCTCCTTAAACTTCTTTCCAGGCAATATCCCCTTTTTTATACTCTCGATTCGAAAATTTCAATTTCGTGTTACAGAACCAAAAAAATATATATATATCTAAGCAGCTTCGAGATAATTGAAAGCTGATTCGATTTTTTTTTCTGGGTTTTTATCCATTGCAGAAGTTCAATGAAGCAGCTTGATGAAAACCCAGAAACTAAGTTCTTAGGTATTTGTGATTATGCAAATCTATTTCTTTAAGCTGCATTTTTTTTTTTTTGAGATGAAGAATAGGAAAAATTAATGTTCTTTGTTTATTCATATGTTTGAATCAAAATAAAAGTTCTGTTTTTTTTTTTTTTTTAAATCGTAAGTTTAAATGAAGTTACTTACTACTGCAGGAAATGGTATTGAATCTGAAACAAGACCAGTTAATGTAGCAATTGGTGAAGATCTTTTGTCAGATGAAATTGTCTCTGAACATTTAACAAGGTATTTTTTAGTTTTGTTGTCTTTGTTGCAATGAAATTATTGTTTTGGAGGACTTTGAGTAAGCTTGATTACAATTTTTCTGAATAAAATATTAGCTGATACTAAAGAGACACAAGCTATGATCTTTCTGAAGGTATTGGTTTTTTCTAGTTCCTAGGAAACTGTAATAAAGGGAAAACAATAGACTCGAACAAAATCTTCTCTTACCTTTGTTTAAGTCACTATGTTGTTAAGTACAGTGCCTGATGCTATTTTCTTGAAAGCAATTTGAACAATCTTCTGATACTAATGGATGCAGCAGATGGGGCGGACAAAACCATCTGCGGATTAAAGCATTTTTTTTTACCATTTCTAAGTTATAGTCCGCAGTGGTGCGGACGAAAAAAAGTGAAAGAAATCACTGCGGACCAACTGCGGTATGCTTTTACAAAGAAATAAACTTAAGACCGCTACGGATTGTGGACCGCTCCGAAAAAGAGATGGTTCAGTCCGCCAATGGTTTAGTCCACTCCGTCCGCAACAACCATTCAAAGCCTAAAGAGACACAAGCTATGGTCTTTTCTGTCATGGTTTTGTACAAATTGCTAGGAAATCTGTAAGAAGGCACAAGTGAACGATTAAAATGAAATTATCTTGTGCCTTGTTGAATCACATTATCTTTTTGTATTGAAGTTTAAGCACATTACCTGACGCTATGTTGAATCTAAAAGGTTTCTACTAATTTTTCTATACAGGAATATCCAGTTTTTCGATCTTGAATCTCAGCGTAAGGTAACTGGATCATATGTTGTGGTCATTGGACTTGGAGGTGTAGGGAGTCATGCTGCATCTATGCTCTTGAGGTCAGGTGTTGGAAAGCTCCTCCTTGTTGACTTTGACCAGGTACCGTTTGGTTTCATTGTATAGATATAATTTCTGTTTAGAGAAATTTTCATACAAAATTTGATCTACCAAGTGTTTTCCTTCCATGTATTCATGCACTTATTCTTAATTACATGAGAAGGTATCACTATCATCATTAAATCGACACGCTGTTGCAACACGAGCAGATGTCGGTATTCCAAAAGCTATATGTCTCAAGAAGCATTTCTCTTCAATCTTTCCTGAATGCCATGTAGAAGCCAAGGTGATGCTGTATGACTCATCATCTGAAGAAGAAATTCTTTCAGGCAACCCAGATTTTGTTTTGGACTGCATTGACAACATCGATACAAAGGTAATGTTTCTTCAAGGACTTGAATTGATCCGCCTATTTCCAATATAGCTTTAGATTGTAGCATTTCTAATGTCTAAAGAATTTCATCTAGTTTTAGACATCTGATGCACACTGGTACATTGTTGCCTTTGTTAGGTGGGACTTTTGGCTGCATGCGTTAGGAGGGGTTTGAAAGTTCTTTGTGCAACTGGTGCGGGTGCTAGAGCTGACCCGACAAGAATCAGAGTGGCTGATTTAAGAGAGTCGACAATTGACCCATTATCTCGATCTGTAACACTTCTAACTTTGTCCTCTATAAAAAGACTTTCTTAAGGCATTCATCAAATGTATTATTGATGACCTTCGGGTCTCAATGCTACTACTCACTTTTAATCTCCTACATTGTTTTTGATTTTTCAGGTAAGACACAGACTGAGGAGAGAACACGGCATTGAAGGAGGCATTCCTGTTGTGTTTTCCCTGGAAAAACCAAAAGCAAAGCTGCTTCCCTTTAAGGGGCCAAATGGGGAAGATGAGAATCCTTCAGATTATCAAGTAACTGGTTTCAGTTCTTGAAACACGTAACATTTACATCCAATCTTTATATTAGTCACTGATCTTAGAGCCTGTCTGTGAATTTCCAGGTAGTTCCTGGCTTTCGTGTTCGGATAATTCCTGTTCTCGGAACCATCCCAGCTATTTTTGGACAAATCATGGCCTCCTATGTTATAACACAACTTGCAAGTGTGCAAGTTCAGATGGAGCCTATAGTGAATCTTGATTTGGATCATTACCGAACGCTTCATCAACGCCTTATTGAGCATGAGGAGGCGGTTTACGGCACATCTGCAGAAGTCCAGGTATTCAGATTCGTCTAAATGATAATATAGTGTTTTCTTAGTCGCTCCAACTTGTAAAGAAACAGACTGGTACAAAAAGAAATAGTAACTGAGACAGTATGTGAATCTCAAATACTTAATAACTCATGTGAAACTTCTTGTGAACTTAAAGGCAGATTCTTGAGAAATGCTCTAAAACGTTTGGTTCATTTCCTGGAAATGATTAAGATTTGATGTCATTTTGTTTTCTGTAGGTAGATGTTGAGGAAGTGAAGTACATAGTGAAAGAGTTGTGGCATGGACGAAGTCTTAGAGATGAGACTGCCAAAGATGTTGGGAGAGGAATGTGGCGAGCCATGAACGAGTTGATGCTCGTGAGGTATGTTTGATTAATCAGCGGAAATCCGACTAAAATAAATATCAAATTTCCGGTCTCATAATTTGAAGTTATATATGATTAATCAGATGGGATGCAAAGAAGCCAGCAACTGTCTCAAACTTGATTCTTTTGAAGTTTAAAGAGGTTTGGTTTGCTTCATGATAATATAAGCTTGAAATCATTATATGATTTGGTCCGGTTTTGTTACATTTTGAGGTATAATATATGTTTTAATAGGCTGATGAACATGAGGCGAAGACTCTTGAGGAAGTAAAGGAAACAGAAGCAGAGTTCTTTGAAAAAGTTTCATGCATATTGAAGAAGGCAGAGCTTGATTTCTACGGCTAGAAGAAGACACAGAATTCATTAGACATCAACCACAGGCTTGAAGAAGCTTTGCTTATTAGTTAGTATTCATGGCTTCTTACAAAAAAATACTCATTTTTAGTGTATGATTTTCTCATATGATTAGAAGATTGTTGTTTTTGATAAATGAGTAACAGAATATGTCAAATTTATTAAATTATAGAAAAAGTTAAATGCTATTACTGTTTTCTAATAGAAAGGGTTTGAAAATGAGAGATTTTATTTTCATGCCATATATTATGAGAAAGAAATCTAGAAAATGTGTTGTGATTATTGAAACTGGCATGTAGCAATCAGACGATCAATATTGGAAAAAAAAAATTTTAAATAAAACAATTGGAGTTCTTATTTGTTTAATGTTTAAAACTAAATAATACGAAAACTAAGAATATTACAGTAAAATCTCTATAAATTAATAATGTTGGGACCAGAAGATTTTATTAATTTAGAGAAATTATGAATTTATCGATGAATTAATAATTATTAATTTATAGAAAGATTTGCATAATTTCAAAATACAATTCAAATTTAAAGGAAGAAATTAAAAATAATACTTTAATATTTTTAGTGGCAGTTACATGTTAGGAAACAATTATCGTATATGCAATTTTTAATAATTTTTGATGTAATTTGAGAAGATAATACCATATGGTTTTTTATGTAGTATGAAAAAATTATAGATGAGTTACACAAAAATGTAAATTTATGAATAAAAAAATAACACTAGAGTCTTATTTGACTAAATTATCTTAATTATATTTTATAGTTTTATATGATTATTAATTTTTGTTATTAATAGGACCATATATTTACATTGGGGTTTCAAAAAATATTTGTGTCAATTTTTACACTGGTCCAACTCGACACCGAAATAATTTATTAATTTAGAAAGATTATTAATTTATCGAGTATTAATTTATAGAGGTTATACTTCACTACAGTAAAACCTCTATAAATTAATATTGTTGGAACCAAAAGATTTTATTAATTTAGAGAGAGTATTAATTATTCGATAAATTAATAATTATTAAATTATAGATAGATTTACATAATTTCAAAATACAATTCATATTTAAATTAAAATTTTGAAAATAATATTTTAATATTTTTAGCGGCAGCTACATGTTAGGAAACAATTACCGTAAATGCAATTTTTTAATAATTTTTTATGTAATTTGAAAATATAATATCATATGTTTTTGATGTAGTATGACAAAATTATAGATGAGTTACACAAAAATGCAAATTTATGAATAAACAAATAACACTAGACTTCTATTTCACTAAATTATATTAATTATATTTTATAGTTTTATATAATTATTAATTTATGAAATTGATGGGACCATATAATTATATAGGATTTTTACAAAAATTATTATCTTATTATTTTATCGAATTATGTTAAATATTACATTGACCCAATTCGAAAAAAAAAGTTATTAATTTAAAGCGATTATTAATTTAAAGTGTATTAATTTATAGATGTTATATTGTATCTCGTTCAAGTGTGTGGTTGAGGAAAAAAATATTGTAATCTCTTTTGGAATTTTTTGTTTTTTGTTTACAGTATCTCCCTAGAAGTTATTGTTAGTATTTCTAAATAACAAGCACAACCCATTAGCTTTGGGTTTATTATATGTAGGCCCAAAATTATCAAAAACAAATATAGAAAATCACTTTTCAAAAAGAAAAAATGGAGTGATATAACACTTTTTTGTACTTTGGTATGCGATTTTATAACTTTACATAATGTCTAATATCTATGTGCTAATAACACCTGTTAGTAATGCTCGACTCCACCATAACACGTTCATGTCACCTGACTCACTTCTCAAGCAGATTGATGTGTTAATCAAGAACAGAATTGCTTCATTTCGGCATCAAAACACAATCAAGACGAGTTCTTGCCTCCAGCTCTGGTTCTCGTTGCCGCTTAACTAGGGTTTTTAGCCTTCTCAGTTTCTTCAACCAGAACACGTGTTTCTGGTCACAATATTGGGTCTTCGCTTTTACTAATGTTTCATGGTTTCTAACTGGGCTATTTGTTTTGGGCCTACGCCACTTAGGTTCGTTGGATTCTTTGAGTTATGAGATGTATTCTATAGTTAGCTTGAACCAAGCACTATTGCCACATTTATATTAATGCAATGAAATGTTTCAAAATAAAAAAAATAACACATGTTAGTATTTAAAAGATCGTTTTGAAATCTTTTTTTGAAATTGATTTATTAAAACAATTTATGCTTTTCTTATTTTCTTTTTCAATTTGTAATTATATTTCACCAAAAATTATCACGTTAATGTAATTTTTAATATCTTTTGACATCCATATTACTGTATAAATATATTTTATATACATTTTATTTCTAGATTTTACTCAAATTAAATTATTATTTTATATACGCAATATATATGTACATCATGTGTATAACTGATTTTGAAAATAAAGCTTATAGTTTAGAATTTTATATACGCAATATACATGTACATCATGTGTATAACTGATTTTGAAAATAAAGCTTATAGTTTAGAAATATAAATGGGTGTACACTCAAACATTTAGAGATATTTGGATGTGTACATACATGTATTCAATATATGTTAAACAAAATATATGTTCACTCAAATATGTGTAGTGTGTACATTAAAATATTTTAGATGATAATGTTTTTGGGTTTAGGGTCTTGCATAAATGGTCCTCATATAATTTTAGTATATTATGACCCATGTTCTAAAACGCGGTTGCGGAGGCCGCCCAGGTACCGGCTATGCGTTTGGCGGTTAAGAACCGTCGTGACTAATTGGATTAAAATGTGGGAAAACTGGAAAAGTTCTCGATTATTTTTGATTTTTGCTCAAAATTGGATGTTTGCTACAGATCTATTATTTTCGTGTGAAATCTAACTAAAAAATAATATGAAAGTGATAGAAATCAAACCAAAAACAGTTGATAAATTAGAGTTTCAGAGCATTGCAAGGGGAAAAAACCATCCAGACCTTATCGAACTCATCACACTTCTCTCAGAAAAGGAGAACTTAACCAACTGGACTATGACAATCTAAATTATTCACGCTAATAAAATCTTTAACCATTATATTTAGTATTATAAATATTATAATTATAATTAATTAAATACATTATTTTAAAAAATCTAAAAACTAATTCCACATTCATCCTTGATTAATCTCTGATTTATTAATTCGGTGTTAGGGACTAGTCAACAGCTCGACTAGTGCTTAGCGAAATTTAAAACATTATTACGACTATTCAATTTGTAATTTTTATTACATAACTGAATCATTAATGGGTTATTTTGCTCAATAGCAAAAATCTGGAGTTTGCAACAGTTGTTTAGGTAATTAATGTTTTTGGAAGAGAGGAAATGTCTTCAACACCCTTACAACATGTGCGAAAATCCATGTATCTAATTGACAGGTTCAGCCCCGGCCCAACATTAATATATGGGCACTTGGAAAAAAAAAATTTTGATTTTTGATTTTTTAAAATTTTTTTGTTGAGTTTTTTTAAATTTTTAGTTAAAATCAGGACCATTTTATAAATTATTTAAAACTATTTTAAAATCTTTTAAACATTTAGGGATTTTTTAAAAAAAATTTGCTGAGTTTTTTTAAATTTTTAGTTAAAATCAGGACCATTTTATAAATTATTTTAAAACTATTTTAAAATCTTTTAAACATTTAGGGGTTTTTTTGTAAAAAATAGTATTTGAAATATATTGGGTCTTTTTATTAAAAATTTCTACCCAAAATATCTTATTATATAAAGTTTGATGTGTCTCACGAAAACTCGACACGTGTCAAAATTATACATGATCATGACACGTGTCGCTTGATTGATGATTGATCAGATTCTGACATGTGTAATAAAAATTGTGTTATTTAAAAAATGATTAGATTTTTTTCCATAATCAAAAAAGAAAATCAACGAAAAAATAGTTAAATAATAAAAAAAAAAATTTTATTTTTTTTTCTAATAGATGTTAAATATAATTATTTTCGACACGTGTCAAAATTCTATTAACAGGATCATGATACATGTCGCTTGATCGATCAGATTCTGACACATGTAAAAAAATTGTGTTATTTTCAAAAACGATTAGATTTTATTTTCCATAATCAAAAAAGAAAATCAGCGAAAAAAATATTTAAATAATAAAATATATACTTTTTATGTTTTCCAATATATGTTAAATCTAATTATTTTAATAAAATTTGAAATTTATTTTTCAAACTTAGATTTTTATATTATTTAGACTTTTATAAAAGTTTTTCACGCACTTCTAATTATTTAAACAAAAAAATTGAATCTAAAATTTAGATTATGACACATGTAAAATATTTAATTCCATATTGAGAAAGGAAAAACTAACAAAATAAGATGAAAATAAATAAATAAATAAATAATAGATAATTTTTACTTTCCATTTTTGCATTTATAATTTGAACATATTATTAAACAAGTTTAGATGTTTTCAAATTAACCTCAAATAAATTTCTATATTTTATGCATTTAAATCTATAATTAATTAGGTTAAACATTTAGATAATATATATTTAAGAGAATTATGAGGAAGAAATAAATTAGATTTTATTTAAATTAAGGTTTAAAACAAAACATTTTCAAGTAGAGAGCTTGAGATAGTTATAAAATTGAGAGATGGTGACGGAAATGAGTGAGTTAGAGGAGGTTGTCAGAAAATGTCAGAAGACAAAGAATGGTGAAAATTTTTGTCGAGTGAAGGTGTGAGAGGGAAATGATAGTCGGTTGGGTATCGAGATAAGATCTAAACAAAGATTTTGCTAGAATAACATCTTGTCTAGATATGAGCGAGAGCATAGCCACCAGTTACTATATCCGTTTTTCCAGATATCACACTAGACATGGGCATTCATGTTTTGTTCAGGTCTTTCGAGTTTAGTGGCCTATGATTCATTCATGTATTTATAATTTTCAGTTCGCTTCTTCTCAATAGGGGTTTGAGTCAGGTTTGGGTATACGAAATATCAGAAAACAGTAAAAAGAAAATGTTAAATTTAAATAAAATTTGATTAAATTTTCACAAATATTAGTAAGAAATTTCAGATATTTTGGTTATTTTGGTCTAAAAATAATTGATATTTTTGGGTTATAATTATAAAATAATTAGTTTATATAAAGTATAAATATAATTAATATTTTAGGCTATATAATTATATTTCAAGTATCCATTCGGTTCTCGATTCGATTCGGATTTTGTCCTTCGGATATACGAGTTTAAGACCCATTCGGGTTTTTGTCTGTTTGGATTTGGGTTTGGTACCTATTTTTGGGTTGGATTTGGATTCAGTTCTTGGATTCCCGGTATTTTGTCCAAACATATCTTACATGGTCATAAATTACTTTAAATTAATTTTTTTAAGTAATTTAATTATTCTACTTAAATATAATTTATTTTTAAATAGAAATTAGGTGGTGGGGTTGCTGGTAGAGATTGAAGATGACGGTGGATGGAATTCGAAGACGGAAAAAAAGGAAGCAACGACATAGAACCTAAGATTAAACAAAAAAAATTGAGAGCTAGTGATAGAAAGGTTGAGTTAAATGAAGTTGTGGGAAACCATTAGGAGACAAGAAATAACGAAAGACTTCGCCGAGTGAAGATGTGAGAGAGAAAACGTATTTGGTTGAGAATTAATATAATATTTGAATAAGAGGAGAGTAGAGTGATAATGGAGATCTTGCCGGAAGAATGTCTCGTCTAAATATGAATGACAACATAGTCGTCAGTCACGTAATATGTTTTTTCATATCTCACACGGTGATCGAAAAATAAACGACAATATAAAACCAAAATCTATTGAATGTAATCTAATTTTTAATATGTATAAAAATAAAATTATGTAAATAATTCTAACAAAATATAATATTTTTTTTCCTAAAAACAATTTTAAGATATATATTAATAACAAATTTTTAGTTTTATGTTTTTACTTAAATATAATTCTTTTTCAAATTTTGAAACTCGTTCATCGGACGGATCTAATCAAGATAAACCTTTTTCATATA